>JANRGW010032674.1:0-10497 GCA_024733675.1 Psilopsiagon aymara | reverse complement strand
ATAGATAGAAGGATAGATAGGATAGATAGAAGGATAGATAGAAGGATAGATAGATAGATAGATAGATAGATAGATAGAAGGATAGAGAGATAGGAGGAAGGAAGAGAGGAAGGAGGGAGGGAAGGAAAAAGGAAGAAATACATCTCCATCTGATGCCTCCTGGGGCAGCAAAGCACTTTTCTCTCTAATTCCTGCTGTATACAAAACCAGCCAGTCTCATTCTGCTCACACTCCACATCTGCCTTTATTCCCCCCCCTTAGAGATCAAACCAAGGTAAACCTTTGACTGGGATCTCATAGGCTTTGATGGGTTTCTCAGTCCAGGGCAAGAGCTGATCCCACACAGGCAGGACAGCAGCCAAGGACTAAAGAGCAGCAAGAAAAGGAGCTTTCTCCCATCTCTTCCTTTCTAAGGGCGTTGCCTATTTGGGAGCTGTGAGGATTAAACACGAAGTCCTGTCAGCTCAAAGGGGGGTGCTGGTGATGGTAGTGGGGTGGCTACAGGCCAGTGAAGAGCTGAGCACAGCAATGACAGACACAGCAGCACAGGAGCAATACCCACCACCAACAGTGACTTTCCTGCTGTGTTAGATGAAAGAAATCACTGTGGAACATCCATACCTCTGCTGCCCACAGGTTTGCCCTGAAGCCTTGTGAATTTTGTGAAGGAAAAGGCAGGAAAGCAGCCCCCTTCCCAACAAAATCACTCCAATACAACACCACAGGGCACAATAAAACCAGGTAGGGACTTGTGTGATGTTTTGAATCATAGAATGGCTTGGGTTGGAAAAGACCTTAAAGATCATCTAATTCCAACCCCCAGCTGAGGATCCTGTAGGCATTTAAGCATCAAATCTCTGCTTTTCAGAGGAGGGAAAGGGGAGGATGCCTGCACAATGCAGTGGCTTCATGCCCGGCTCTGCTTGGTACCAGGGAGCTGTGCTGACCATCACGGGGAGGGGGGGGGGGGCTCCCTCAGAGGAGCAGGTCCTGATGGAGTTACAGGAATGCTGATCCCAGTGTGTGCCAGGGTTATGTATAACCTTTGCTAGCAAACACCCTCTCTAATTAGCACAGGGAAAGGAAGGAGGAAAGAGTCAACAGGCTGAACAGCCAAGTAATTACCCTTTCACTGCCCTTAGAAACAGCAAAGGGATAAAAATCCCTTTTTATTGAAACCATTTCCTTTGCTTACATCATTTCTTTGGCGGCTGGAAGCAATTTTAAGTCTTAAGTGTGCTCCCTGCACTAAGTGCACGAGGCTGACGCTTGGCTGCCCACCAAGGGGTACCCCGGAGAACAGCACATCTTGCCAGGCCCTTGGTGATCTCCTCACATCAGCTCGTAGCCCCAACACCTCCTGCAATGGGGGAACCCCAAGCCCAGCACAGGCAGGGTGCAGCACAGGTCACCCCAGCCCAGCCAGGTCCCACAAGTAGGACACAGATGGCATCTATTATGTGTTCCCACCCGTGTCCTGTGTCAACAGTGACAGCCAGAACAAGCCGAGCTCTGCCCAGAAATCACTGATGAAGGAGTGCACCAGTGCCAGGGCTTTGTTGCAATCCCATGGCAGAGGAGCACCCGTGTGCTGGGCATTGGGAATTGGTGCTGGAGGAGGGTGACTGGGTCCCTTGTAGTCTACACCAGCCACAGAATCCAGGCTGGGGCTTTAGGAGGACTTAATAGCAGAAATCTGTGCTATTAAAAGAAACCATTTCACATACCTGGCTCCCTGCAGAGGGCTGGGATGCCCTCAGCATCCTCACCTTAGGACCAGCTTTACCTGATTGATGCCAGCAGCAAAAGCATCATAGTCCAGAGAAGAGACTCCAAGGCAGTGGGAACATGCAGCAAAGAGGAGAAAAGACAACGTTGGGGCAGGAGGAGTTACTTGCCAGGATGGCTGAGGCCAGTGCCAAAGAGTTAATAAGGGTTTACAAAATAAAACCCTAAGCTCAAGGTACAGGTACAATATAGATGTACCTATCTCCCGATGCAGCCCCCTCGGACTGGGACCTGCAATCAGAAAGCTTTGCTTTCCCTACAGGCCCCCTCAGTTGCTGCTGTCATTATCACACGTGAGTGCTGGAGCAGAGCTGACAGCAACAGGCTGCAGCCAGAGATAAAGCACTGAGGCTTGAGATGGGGAGCACATGTGCCTTGAATGCTGACATCTCCCCCACCACGGAGCTGGTGTGTGGGGTAATTCATCCTTTGTAACAAACCAAAGAAGAGACTTGCCTTATGTTGTTCCAGGCAGTGCTTTTCTCCAGCCCTGGCAGCCTTTTGCTGTTGGGAACCTTCAGCCACATGTTGATCCCATGCAGGGGCCTCAGCTTTGCAGCATCTCTGGGAGATTGGAGCAGCACAGGAAGCAGAGAACCACCCAAGAGCAGGAGGTACCCAGCACAGCCCCAATATACCTGTTCAAGAGCTGGTCCTTGAACAAGGCATCTGTACGGCAGGAGGATGGGGATTTGACCTCCCCATTTCCCTCCTCCTCCACATACAAAGTAGATGATTATAGAAGTTGAGATCTAGTGGCATTTGATCCACAACCTCAATTCCTGAATCTTGGGCAACTGGAGGACCCAGCTGCTTCTTCAATTCCAGTGAATACTGAATATCCAAGCCTCATCCAACCTTAATTCCCACCTGGCAGATGTGGGCTGCAGAAGGCTGCTCTTGGTTAGAAAACACTGATTTTCCTGAAGCCCTGTTAAAATTGTGTTGTCCAAGCCTGAACGGATAAGAAAGAAGGAAACAAGCAGGAAGTTCTACCTGACAAGAGACACACAGAGCCATGGCAACAAAAAACCACCCCCCAAATCCACAGCATTAACTTTTTGTAACCATTTTATTAACGTGTGTCCATTTTTAACTGCTGGACAATTCATGAACCGTAAAAACAAACCCTCTTATCTCCAAAATGCGCTCGATCCAGCTCATCAGTCAGATAGCAGTGACACTGCTGGGGCAGGTAGGTGGTATCCCTAGCCAATATCCCGTTGGACATGAGCCAGCAAGGAGCTCACTGCATCGGATCCTCAGGATCTGCGTGATGGGGATGAGGGCAGTTTCAAGACCTGGTTCCTCTCCTCCTCCTCCAGGGATGTGACAGGAGAGAAAAGCGGGGGAATAAGGTATTTCCCTTGGTGCAAAGCCAGTCCGATGGAGAGGCTGTGCCATCCACTCGCAGGATCAGATGCAGTGACCTTGGCAGGCTTCGGAGCAGCCTCACGGGCTGTGTCCACGCCAGGACTGAAACCGATCACAAAGCTCCTTCATTACACATGGCCCAATGCTCTTTAATGCCTTGTCTGGTGGGTGGACGTGTGGGCAGTGGGCTTGGGCACAAGTCGGTGGGTGCTGCTTCCTTAGGGAGGGTGAGCCCAGCTGTAAGGCACAATGGGGAGGAGAGATGGGTGACAGGGGGGGCCCAATCCAGCCAGGTGACCCCATCACCAAGTTCCCTGTTGTCGCAGAGGAAAGCGCTGTGCCACACGAGTGATGCAGAGCAGCTCATGTTCTCTCAGTTCCCTTGGCTCCCCTACACACCGTGGACAAGCCAAACCAGGCGGAAGCAGATGGCCAGGAATCCTGTGCCCAGGAGATCCCCCAGGGCAGTGAGGTAGGGGATGGAGAAGTTATCCGGATCCAGCGCCTTCTTCCACATCAGGTGCACAATTACTTCAGCCACGTAGAGCAGGATTCCCACCTGAGGAGAAGCAAGACAGGCAGCAAGGTAGTACCCAGCCTCCCCCAGCTCACAGGCAAAATGAGGTGGCCGTGGCCAAGGTACCAGAGCTAATGGGGATCGCTGAGAGTTAACACCTTCCCTGGACAACTGCTGTTTCTCTTTGGGATGGAGCAGCACTGGGATGGGGTAATTGACTCAAAGCCTTGGCCACTGCATTGCCTTGCATCACTCATAGTGCCACGGCAGCCACAAGCGTGGGGACCACGCTCACCAGCATCACATGGCCCAAAACGAGAGTATGGCCATGCTAAAAGCCCAAAGGTACAGTTCCCACTTCCCACAGCATGAATGGGAGCGCTTCCATTCACACCACCAGAAACAGGGCTGCTGTGAATATGCAGCCCCAAAGGGAGAGCTGGTATCAGATTTTTTTCTCTTCATCCTTTTTTCCCATTAGAAATGCAGATTGTGTCTACTTTGCTTTTCCTGTAAGTCTCAGTGGACAAGTGGAGATTGGGGCAGTTTTTACATCAAAGTTTTCCCAAGCAGCATTGACTGGTAGGAAAAGAAAACCATTGCTTATTTTTCATCTCAACAGCTTTTAAATCTCTGTTGTAATTTCTTTAAATTCCTGCTTCATTCCCAATCCTGATAAACAGATGGAGGCAAAGAAAACACTTTGGTTAAAGATTAAAGACTGTCTCGTTAATTGAATTAAGAAGGGAGAGAGTTTGCACCCCACATCTGTGGTCCCTCCGTGGGAGACCACAGCACAACAGGAAGCAAAGCCAAAGGCAGCATTTCCAGAGGTGAAAACTGCAAACTGGGAAGGGGGAGAGGGAGGAGGAGAGATGGTGAATAACAGAATCACAGGAACTAAAGCTGGATGGAAACTCAGGAGTTTTATATAGACCGTTCCTCTGCCTCAAGACAGGATCAAACATGCCCACATCTTTCCTGATGGTCCTTTGTTTGACCTATGCTAAACAACCCCCAGAGATGGAGATGCCACACTCAAAGCAATCAGGCCCAAGGCTCTCTTTCCCATTCTTGTTTTTTCCCAAGGTCTAACACAAATCTGCCTTGTTTCTCCCATTTGAAGCCCATGATTTCGTGTTTCATCCCTGGAGACCATAGAGAAAATGTTATTCTGTCTCTCCCTACAGAAACTGGGTAGTTTCAAGGCTGTTAACCACATTTTTCTCAAGCCTGTTTCCTTTACATTAGCTAACCCCAGCCCATTCAATTGCTCCTCTGAGGTCATGTTTTCTAGGCCTCTGATCTTTCCCTTTGGGCTTCCTCCAGCTGACCCAAACTTCCCCCCTCTCCTTCTTTCTGTCTTCCTTCACAAAGTACAATGGAGGGGAAGACAGACGCATGGAAGCTGTATTCTCCTCCACGCCCTCCATGGGAATCTTTCAGGGTCAGTGGCGTTGCTGGGATTCTGCTCTTTCCCCTACCATTTATCCTCCGTACTTTCACGCTTGGCTCTGGTTGAGGAGTTACCTCGATGCCGAAAGAGAAGGACAAATATTTGCCTTGACAACGGTGGCTGCGGGTTGCACAAAGGTCAAGGAAAACGGATTGTTCACAAGCACAAGGAATTCAGCCACGGACACGAGGCTGCTTGTAAGGCACAGCGAGGAGGCAGCTACCTCCCCCTGCAAGCTAATGAACCACTGCTGTAAAAGGGCAAGTGAAGCCAGAGCCTCTGTGAGTTCACTAACAGCCACATTGGGTTTCTGGGTGAGGTGACAAAGTTTACAGGGCAGGCCAAAGAGCAAGAGGGAAGAGGCAGAGCACAGTGGATGAACTGCTCAGGACTTGTACTTTTGAAGATAAACTTCTCAGGCCTGGGTTTTCCCTTTGCTTTTGACCCACAAGGCACTACCCAGAGGGATCCCCAAGGTCTTCACTGTGATGTGCGAAACTGGTTTCCAAAATGAGTGGGAAACCAGTTAATAAACCACTAAACCAATATAAAATACGCACATTATTGCTATTGGTGAGAGGTTCAAAGCCTTTTACTTGCCCCTTATTGGATGAGCAGTGACAATCTAGGAATACTTGGGGCTTAGAGAGTGACCATGGTAAAACAAGGGCCTTGCTGAGTATGCCTCGGCACGCTTACGGCAGCTCAGCGGATGATGACAACTTGTTCCTCATCCCATGTCTCAACCCTTGCTCACACTAAAGCAGCAGTCATGCTCATGCAGGAAATCAGACCCTGGAGTATTACTGGACCCAGAGAAGACACACGATGCTTGGTAGGAAGCACACCTGAAATGATTGGAATTGTGGGGTTTCTGTTGGAAGCTTTACCCTGAGTCCTCTTTTAGCCCAGAGACTGCTTTGTTTTCACCATATCTGAGAGGTTCCCTTTGAGTGACAGTTTGGGGTTTACCTGCAGCAGAGCAGCCATCAGATAGAACATCACAAAGGTGAAGGACAGAGACATGTGGCCTCCTTGCAGCAGACGGATGGTGTAGAGGAACACGAGGTGCCCTGGGATAACCAGGAAGAACAGGACTCGGGCCGACTTGGAATTCACTTCTGCAGAGGACAGAGACAGAAACAGCAATGACAGCAGCTGCCTGTTTCAATGCCTAGACTTGGGGCTGCTCCCTCCCACCAACCACATTGCTAACGCCTTCTCTAGATCACACAGCAATCTGGAGCACCTGCAGTATCAGCCCAGCAGCTTTGTCTATCACTGAAGCTATGTGCCACAGACGTGCACCATCCTGATCCACTCAACTTCTCAGCGCTGCTCTCAGCTGCTCTCTGCCTCCCACTGCTCCTGCTCTGCCTTGCTGTAACCCACTTTCCCAGTTGTCAGTGTGTTTGAGCAGTTGCTTCCAGCCTGGCAGGGAAAATCAAGAGGAGCCTGCAATCTAAGAAAACCAACAGACCCAAATCTGCTTGTGCTGATGCTTTGGTTTATCCCCCGGTGAAGATGGATGGAGGAATTGCTTGTTTTCAGCAAGGTTATGCTCTGTTCATCCCCCTGTCCACAGGCTGGCCATGGTTAAAATGACTTTCTATTAGATCAAATCTGAGATTCGTTTTCAATTGCTTTCCTTAGTGCTCCCTAAAGGCCAATGTCTCTGCACACCAGTAAGCAAGGGTACCACAAGCATTTTTCAACAGCAAATATGTTTCCTCTCCAATGTGAGAATCTTCCCTGTAAGGGGGAAAAAGAGTTCTGCCTTTGAAACCCACCTAGTCCTTCATCAACCAGGCTTGATAAAGGAGCTATTTGTGATGACAGGCCTCGAGGCATGGA
This sequence comes from Psilopsiagon aymara, assembly GCA_024733675.1. Lineage (NCBI taxonomy): Eukaryota > Metazoa > Chordata > Aves > Psittaciformes > Psittacidae > Psilopsiagon > Psilopsiagon aymara. The sequence goes on along the minus strand of JANRGW010032674.1, from coordinate 3,508 downwards.
CACCTAGGGTTCAAGGTCTACCTGATGAGAAGAATGTGGTGCATGGGTTGGGCCAATTCTGCTTCATCTTGTATGGCAAAACTCCAGGCTTGCTCCAGAAGTGCAGGAATGTGGAAATGCGGCTGGCCTGGATGGCAACCAGGTTCCCTCCAACACCTATAAGGACAAAAAGCAGTAAACCTGTAAAGCATCTTCCCTGCAGCTGGAAACATCAGTCTAAAACCTAGTCCAAGGTGAGTGGGTCTGCATTCACGTACAAGTTCATGGAGAGCAGCAGTGAAAATCACAGTGAGTGATTATATGTCTGTCTGAAGATATCTAACAGACTTTGTTAAATGAGAAGGAATCATACGAGAATGAATTAGAGACCAAATAGGTAATTAAAAGGAAATTAATTCCTTCCCAACTGATTAATTCTAGCAAACATGAAAAAGCAGCTATGCTTTCTAGCAGAAAATAGAGAGATGATGATCTATGGAGCAAACCTCCATCACCCTCAGTATTTGCAGGGTAGAAACGACACAGAAAAGATAACAGTGAGTCAGACCCCGCTGGCTTCTCCTGTTTTTCCTCCCTTGAAGAAGGAAATGTTCCATCACTAAACATGAGATTAGCCAGAGCTGAATCACAGTGAAATTTGCCACCCATGTGCTGGGCTGCATCAGCAGCAGCACGACCAGGGAGGGGATTCTCCCCCTCTGCTGTGCTCTGGGGAGACCCACCCTGTAGTCCTGATCCAGCTCTGGGGCAACAGCACAGTAGGGATGTGGAGCTGTTGGAGTGAGTCCAGAGGAGGCCACAGAGATGCTCCAAGGGCTGGAGCAGCTCTGCTCTGGAGCCAGGCTGAGAGAACTGAGATTGATCAGTCTGGAGAAGAGAAGGCTCCTTAAGGGGAGACCTTAGAGCAGCTCCAGAGTCTAAAGGGGGTAAAACAGCAGGACAGTAATGCAGTGTGTAGAGATATGTGCGTGTGCAACAGTACTGTAAGGCTTCAAACATATAAATATACACACAAAAGATGCTGATATATATATAAACTATATATAAAAATCTTTATAACATATATACATATATGATCTTGATATGTTAGTCTTTATCAACAGTCCATACAGGGGATGATTGCACAACTCAAATTACTGAGTGCAGAGAGATGGGGAAAACAGATTTATTGTGACATCTTCAGTAGGTTTGATGTTATGGAAGGTGTCAATGTAGCTCTCAGACACAACTATCAGAGGCTGTTAACCTTTCCCACAGCTCTGCCAGTATTTTTCAGCCCTGCCTGCTATTTTGCTCCAGAGACACTTGGAGATATCAATAAGTAGGGATGTAATGGGGATGAGCAGCTTCACTTCACTGTGATGGAAACAGGGATTTGAACACAGTCCTTTGTGCAGGGACAACAATGGATAGCAGAAACCTTGGGGAGGAGGGGAAGGTATAAATGAAAGCATGCATACAACCCCCCCTGCCCAACCTACCGTTAATCACAGGTGTGAAAACTGCCATGCCTTCAAAGTTTGGGTCAGTTACAGTTTTGTCCAAGATGAGCCCACCAATGCTGTTAAAAAAGGACAGGCAGTGAGGATGGATCAATCCCCCATCCCAGTGCAATTCCTACTCTGTGAAAACAGAACACTGAGATGAGTTATTGCTTCTTTCCTGTTGCCAGGGCTGGACTATTCACCATTTACTCCTTTGCAGCTCACTTTTCACCAATAAACAGCCTTACAGCTTTTGTTAATGGCACATTGAGATCAGGAAGACCTTGGCTCACCCTTGAGCAAAACTGACAGTAGCCAGGGAAGCTTTAGCATCCTTCCACCAGTTTTGCTACACCTCTATCCTGCCCTTATCAGCTTCTTAACATTCTCTCCCAGACCTCATCTGGGTCTGAAAGACACAGCACAGGGGAATGAACTACCTGGCTCCACATTCACCAGCCGTCTGTCATTACAGCTGGATAAAAATGAGGTGGAAGTTTATTTGTGACAGTCACCATCTCCCCTTTTGGATTCCTGGCTTGCACCCACATGGTGCATGGATGTGTGCGTGAGACTTAGAATGACGACTTGCTTTTTCCAGTCCTTTGGGGGCTTCATGTCTACCTCACAGCCTGTTGGAGGCTGTCCATGGCTGAGGACCACTGCACAAATACCCTTGTGCTACCCCTTCCAGTTTCACTCTGATGGCTTTCTAAAGGAGCACAGGGTCTCTCTGCTGGTACACACATGTGGGTTCAGGAGCAGCTCCTTGGGTTACCTGCTAATGCTCATAGCAACAATGACCGGCTGCCATCCAGATTTCAGTACTTCAGCAAGGGAAGGACTTTGCCTGGCAATAGCAACCCAGAGAGGGATCATGATGATGAAGACAGCACAGATCAGAGGAGAAAGGTATTTCACATCTGGTAAGGAAAGAAATCTTGGATTAAATATCCATTAAAAGCTTCACAGGTTGCCCATATTCTACTGCACAAAGCCTGGAAGGATAAATATCACATGAACCAAGATATTCCCCCAAAACCACCTCACTCCATCACAGAGATCCATAATGAACCCCTGAACCTCACAGCTAAAGGGTGTTGTTTGAAAATCAGCAGGATTCAAAGCAAGTTACATTTGAAGATGACAGGTCTCCAATTCTATCTCCAGCCAAGAGGACAAGAAGGTACAAAATGCCTGGCTTCAAGGTACAAATCAAACAGCAGGGGAACTCCTGTGTGGAAGCTGTATCACACCACGGACACCTCACACCTTCACCTAAAACAAGGGGTAATGGGTACTTTTGGTGGCAAGCTAGCAGAATTGCTGAGCAGCTGGTCTGCTCTGTAGGAACTAATGCTCTCTTGCATGTAGAAGCCAGTTAAGAACCAGCGTTTCTTCTGTCCCAGCCTGCGTTTCCATTAGGTGCCTCTTCTTCAGTAGGGGCATAACCTTGAAGTGACCCTTAGAAACAAAGGAATTCATAAGTAGATGTGCAGCACTGAAAGAAAATAAACATGACCCAGAAGCATGAGAAACACCTGCGAGCAATGGGGATGATGCCAACCCTTTTGATATAAAAATCCATCTTCAACAAGCTCTCCATCTGGTCTCTGCATTGAGGCCAGAGGCAGCGGGTTGTAACACAGACTTTGCAGGTAACCTGGAAGGTGCAGCAGGTCCAAAGTGTGCATTTGTTCAAGGCACTGCCAGGGCCTTGGGCTGGGATAGCACTGATGTGATGACACCTTCCATCAATCAGAGGTGCGCTCTTGACATGCGGCATAGTGGACATTGAAATGCGGCCACTTCTGGGGTGTAAAAGCTGCTGTTGCATCAGTGCAGCTCTACCACTTGGACTAAATGAGGACAGACGGCTGTATAACAGACTTAGCTGCTGCCTTGGATCACCTTCCCCACACCTTGTTTCGGGCAACTAATTCATAGAATCCTAGAATAGTCGGGGTTGGAAAGGACCTTAAGCTCATCCAGTTCCAACCCCCTGCCATGGGCAGGGACACCTC
>JANRGW010032673.1:0-32383 GCA_024733675.1 Psilopsiagon aymara | reverse complement strand
CACAAACCTTATTCTCCATCTTAGACCTAAGTTAAATTAAAAGTGTTTTAACCCTATGTTTTCCAGGCACTTGCTTTCCTTGTACCACCACCACCAAACGCGAGGTCCCACAGGGACGCCCGGGTCTCGGTGCGGGGCACTGCGCTCCCCGCCCCTCCGCCGCAGCGCCACCCCGTGGGGCAGGCGGCCATCACCCCTTGACACGCTGGTCACGTACGCACTGCTCCTTCAAAGCGGGCCCGAGCGCCTCGGCCAATCAGAGCGACGCGTGTTGCGGGGCGGGGCGCGTAAGCGAGTTCCCGCGCTTGCTGCCTGAGGGGAGGAGGGCGTTGGGGTGGTGTTTGCTGCGGTCGCGGGGATTTCGGTGCGGGGGTCTTTCTTCCGGGGGCTCTTCTGGTGATTCAGGTTATGTTTGATGTGTTAAAACATCCTGGTCTGCAGACAGAGCAAGTTAAAGCGAGGTTTTGATTGTAATAACAGTTCTGTTGTGCCGTCGTTCAGCCGAGGAACGCCGCTTCCTGTGGTGGTGATTTCTGGCTTCTGCGCAGAAACAGAACCTCTGAGGAAGAAAACTCTACAGAGAGCCCAAGTAGGCTTGCTCTGCTTGAGCAGGCTAGTGCTGAATAGGCAGACAATGCAGGTGTAAATGCTGCAGATAACCTGCCGTGAGCTTTGAAATGGGAGTACCATGGGCTCTTAATCTAGAGCACGAGTATTTGCTCTTTATTTTTTAGCGGAAAGAGCAATCCATTTCTTTGAAAAATTGTTACTTTTCAGAGCACCAGGCACAAGCTGCATATATTCAAAGCTATCTGTGCTACTCCAGGTCTAAGATGTAGTTCATGTCTAGGAAGTCATTCTTCGACAGACATTAAAAGCTCAGCTCGTATCTGCTGTGTGGTGCAGTACTTTTCTGAATATTGTACAGCTGGAGAAAGGGAAGTGTGAAACTATGGAATGACTTGATGTTCTTAAATGTGTAGTGACAGGCCATAATGCTGTTGTACAGAAAATCCCTGGGTCATGAGGCGTCTGTGAAATGCCTCTAGAAGAGACTTTTCCACTACAGCTTCCATCTCAGTGTATGTGTGAGGAGAAGGTTCAGCTCGTACTCCTTCCCAGAAAACCTACAAAGATCATTCCCTGAATCCGATTGTTCATGGATCATCTCTCTGTTAGTCACTTGTACCAGTTTTCTGTCCGGTTCCTTAGCAGATTGGTCAGCTGAAGACACACTAAGGGGGAGCTGTTGGGACAGCTGGAGAAGCTGCTCCATGCCTGAGATAATGGCACCTTGCTGTGATGAGATTGAGGTCTTCCCACTCCACCCCATGCCTCATGGGAAAGGCTTCTGCTACCAGTTGGAGGGAAACACAGCTTCCTAGAATGAGTTAGTCTTCAGTCAGGGTGATCTCTTCAGAACATGTTAAAAGCTGCTTAACAAGTGTGAACTTCAGCCTGTCATACAATGTGCAGCATTTGATAAATGCTGATGAGCCTCCCTCATCTATTCCACACAGTGGTACTGTCTGTACTATCAGGGAGGATAAACCAGCAAATAATTGAACAGTATTGATCTTAAAATCGAGTTACCAGAACAAGAGCATTTCCTGTGTATTTTCAAAATCAAGTCAGTGTGTTCTGTCTGTAATCGCATGAGCCCCATTGATGGGTTCAGTAGTTTCTGTGTGGCCATTTTAAAAGTCAATACAGGGAATGATTCAAGCATCAAATGCATTTTAATTGTTCTTATTTAAAGCTACAAGCCCTCAGTCAAACAATGCCCGTAGAGCAAAGCCTGCTGCAGTAACACAGGCGTGGGTTACGTAAATCATGTTTAAAGACTTGCATTAACCATGAAAACAGTAGTACCTCTGATTTAAAACACCATTTCCCCCATGTTCAGTTTTGTTGCTAACTTTATGAAGACAGATTTTTTCCTTTATCTTCACAAGATACAGCTTTCAAAAGTGAATACGGGCAGAATTCCACTTGGTATATGGGCTTCTAAGAATAGCTGAAATAAAATGTGTTGTAAATCGGTGGCTTTCAAATATCATTTTACAATGACTGATACAAGTTTGTTATTTGGGTGCTCAAGCTGCATGTAAAGTTCTTGGTACTTTCTAAACGCGGTGTCTTATTGAAGCAAGTACTTGCGTATGTTGCAATCACCTGGTGTTATTTGCACAAGTTTTTATTTCTCCGTAGACACATTCAGGTGAAGTGCATGCAGAGGCCCTTTTGTTGCCTTTCCAAGGAGGTCAGAGCAGGGCATGAAGATGATTGCAATGAAGGTCCTGGCAGTCTCAGGCGGATGGGTAGTCTGTACTTCTGTTATAAATGAGCCAAGTTTGCAGCTGGTTTCTCAAAACTGGAGAAAATTGCATGCTTGAAATTATTCTTATCCCATTCTAGTTGGACTCTTTCTTCACGTGTATAGTGCTGGAACAACTCATAGGCACTTGCAGGAGTGTATTACATATATTATGGGGTGGTGAGGCAGTGACACAGGTTGCTCAAAGAAGCTGTGGGTGCTTCACATCTGGCAGTGCTCACAGCCAGGTTGGATGGGGTTTGGAACAACCTGGACTAGTGGAAGGTGTCCCTGCCTGTGGCAAGGGATTGAAATTGGATGAGTTTTAAGGTCCCTTCTAACCTAAACCAGGATTTTCAGTGTGAAAATCTCCAGACTCAAGTGATTGAAAAAAAAATAAATCTTGGGAGTTGATCCAAATGTTTGTCACTGTTTTATTTGCCATGTTGAAGGGTCTTGTTGAATGAATGCTGGATTCAGCGCAGTCAGTCAGTGTTTTCTGTTGGGAGTTGAAAATGGGAGGGAAGGAAGGAGTTCTTGTGGTATTGTACTATATGTACATGTTGTTTCACTTATTGCCACGCTTTGTTGTACACATTTTTATGTATTAAGGGCCACAGCTTTGGCAGGTGAGAAGCATCAAAGGTCTGTGTCAAATGAGCTGTATTGACTTATTCTTGGCATTGTACTGGGCTCCTAAACCTTTACATTTTGTTTAGTTATTCTCACTTGTGGCTCTGTACAGTAATACAGGAAAGAAAATCTGTGCATTTCAATTTGACAGTAGTAACCTGGATTGCAGCTTCTTCAAGGTTATGAGCAAAGTGAAATTACTGCATTGTAAAGGTGTCACAAGGGTACAGCATTTCTAACTGTTACTGAAAAGCTGGTGCTAAAGTTGAAATGACAGTCCCATTGGCAGCTTGGGAGAAGTCTACACAAGTTTATTGGGAAGTAAACCTTGTAAGAAGCGTCTCCAGATTCATTCTGATACAGAAATGTTTCACAGATTGAAATCTGTTAAATGTGAAAATAAATTCATCGGCAACTGAGAAAAGCCCAAACCTAGGGAAATAACTTGTAATGAAATCAGTCTCTTATGGACTTTAGAGAGGCATTCTGAGGCAATTTTACCTTTTATATTCTCATCATTTCCTATTTGACTTTTACTGCCAATTGCTTTAGCTATTGATTAAGCAAGGAAGAATGTGACTACATTTTTGAGTGATTATTACACAATGCTGTTAAATATGACTTGCAGATACCAGCAGTCAGGATTTATCTGCCTAAGGAAACATTGCAGTGTATGAAAAGCCCTCATCATCAGGGTACGTCAAGAGAAATGGGAGGCCAAACAGGGAAATGCTCGCAGTAAAACACTGGGATGACATTGCAAGGAAGGCAGATCCCTCCACCTCTAATTATAAGTCTTTCTTGTCTGAGAACCTGGAGGAGGGGGGGGAACTGGGGGACTGGAGTGTGGGGGGAAAGGGACATAGTAAAGCAGTGAAGGAAGGGAAGGTGGGGAGGAAGGGAAAAGAAATTGGGGGGAAGGGATGAAAAAAGGGAGGGAAAAAGGAGGGGGAAGGGAGAAAAAAAGGGAGAAGGGGGAAAAAGGAAAGAGGGGAAAGGGGAAGGGAAAAAGAAAAAAAGAAAGGTGAGAAGGGAAGGGGAGAAAAAAAAAAGGAAAAAATTACAAAATAAAACCAAGATAAAAAAAAGAGGGAAAAGGTAAAAAAGGGGTAAGAGTAAAAAAGGGAAGAAAAAAGGACAAATGGAGAAAGAGGGGGAAAAGAGGAAAATGAGGTGGGGGGGAGAAAAAAAGAGGAAAAAAGGGACAAAAAAAAATAATAGGAAAAGGGGGGGAAGAATAGAAAAGGAGAAAAAGGGTGAAGGGGAAAAATGAAAAAAAGGGGGGAAAGGAAAACTTAACACAGAAGACAGGAATAATAAAAGGGAAAGAGGAAATGACATTGGGAGGAAGAGGGGAAAACTGGGAAAAAAGACAGGTAAAGGGAAAATGGGAAGGAGGGATGGCAAAAGGGAAAGGGGGGAAATAAAATAAGAGGGGAAAGAGGACAAAAGGAGGCAGGAAAAGAGGGATTAAAAAAAAGAAATAAAAAGCAGCAGATGGAACAGGTGTGTGCAGTGGGCTGTCTGGGGCAGCATCGTTCTCTGAATACTCTGTGCAAGTCTTAGTACAGTACTGTAGTGCCTCATGAAGTTACACCAGCCCAAGCACTGTAAGGTTTGGCCTAACAGCCTCCTAGGAGTGCCAAGGATATTCTGATTTCTGTGTCATTGTCTCCCAATTGGTGCGGAGCCTGCAGCCTTCATAGTACAGCAAGGTTGTGGGTTGTGGGTGCTGGCAGCCTTGGGAGTCTGCAGATCCTGGGGTCTCTGGCCCGGCAGAGAGCAGGAGCAAGTGATGGTCCTACCTTAGGTGTTTTGGTAACTGTTAACCAAAACTTCCCTCTTAATCTTACAGCTCTGTACTAGGAGCATTGTATGATAAAAACATTCAGTAATCACCTCCCATTCCTGCACGGTTCAAGAAAATTGTAGACGGATAAAGCAGTGTGAATTTCTCCCTATGTAGCTTGATAATACTCTGTGTTCTGCTAATACATCATCTCTGATGTATTAAAAACCTATTGAAAATAAACCACACTAAACCGAACTAATTCTAGCTTTCTATAGTCTCTAATTTTGTTCTTATCCCTCTTGTTACACATTCCTTAATTCCTCATGGGTGCTGAGGAAGGAAGGCAAAGATGTGTTTACTGGTCAGGTTTTGAAATCTTGTGCTTTTCTCACTCAGCATAGCCAGAAAGAAATCAATGATTAGAGTTTTCTCTGTTAGTAGCATCATTTCTTTGGACAGATGCTATGGAGGCAGGGACTGGAGGTGAAAGGACTTAAAATTTAGAGGTTTGAAATCGAAAGAAAGATCCTAACAGTGGAGGCAGGGAAAGAAAAACTCAGTAAACCCAGCAGTTTTGGATTATCTGTTAGCAGCAGTTTTTGTCTGTGTCGTCTTTGCATGCATGATTAGTTCTCTCTGGAGATATTACTAAGAGATGTAGCTAGAAGAATTCTCAGGATGCATACTGTGAATCACCAAGATGACAATTCAAATAATAATATCTGATCAAGAAAGAGCTACTGTGGACACACATATCTCTCTTAAGACTGAAAAGCAATTTCCGTAAATGAAGCAGTAATTTTGTATGATCATATTTATCTACATCAGAAGCAGAAGGATATAATTTATCCCTCAGTTTTCTTTGCTATGAATAGTTTATAGGTGGGGGTCAGCCAAAAGTGAAGATGTTCAGCTAATAACTATGGATTCTTTAAACAAAACGTAACGCAGGTTGGTCATTGTAAGAGAACAAAAGAATACTGGTCACCTCTAGCAGGTGAGTCATTGTCAGTGCCTGGTATATAGGGCAAGAAGCAGGGGGAGATGGTAAATACTGCTGCTCTTATGGTACAATCAAGGTGGTTGTTGCTTAAACATAAGGAGAGTAAGCTGGGTACTGTGGAGTTTCTGAAATCCCTTTCTTCTGGGGATGTTCACCACAGTAACAAGGTGGGAGTGGGGGCAGAGGTACCCAAGCTGTGGTGCAGTCCCCCATGTCATCCTCCTGCTGTGGCCTCAGCAGCAGTGAATTCAATCAGCCCTGGCAGTAGCCATGCAGGATATGTAGCAAAGTCCTTATTTTAGAAATTGAGTTTAAATATATTGGTCTTGCAGTTGTCTTTGGATTAGAAATGAAATTGTTCTCCTTGTGCTTCAAGGAGCAGTTCAGCTCTGTTCAGCATTCCCTTCATACCAGTATCAAAAATAAAAATTGCTGTGTTTGTTAACCATAAGAAGATCTATTTTTGGTGAGTTGTTGGGTGCCAGCCATTTAACTACCTCTCGTTACTCAATATCAATATTGCAGTCTATTTCTCAGCCAGCAAGATGGTTCAAAGATGAATAGAGAAGCAGTTCAATAACCAAAAAGGATTCAAAATTATGTATTGTAAGGATTAGGACAGTCAGGGAAAAGGGAATAGAACTCTGAAGTTTCAGGAGTGTTTCCAAGCAAAATTTCTCAAGGGAGAGGGGAAAAAAAATTTACACTCCAGCTAAAAATGAAAATGGCAAAATAAAATATACACGAAGGTGAACATCAGGTATTAACTTTGAAATTTGATTTTGCACTTTCCCATCTGGAGAATTTGAGCTTTTTGGAAGCAGATCACAAACGAAAACACTGAAGGGAGAAAAGGGGGAAGTAGAATAGCAAGTGATTGATGAAAAGGATTCCATATACAGTCTTTTTAATGAGACATATCCATTTATGCTGTGAGACATGGGAACTTGGTGCCATTTAAGTACTGTGTGTAATGTGGTCTCTGGCAGCTTGCTCTTAATTCTTCATACCGCACACACCATTTCTGATCTGTATGACTGAATCCTTGCATAAAACAACCAAAGAGGGGCAACAACATCAGCAATATTTTGGGGTTTTCTATGAAGAACATAGAGGGTGTTTATTTCATAGTATATGCACATGGTTGTTTTATTTATCTGGGTGGATGATAAGGCAGGTAAGGCTGTGCTATTGAACACATTAAGAAAGTCATAGAAAATGCCACCAAAACAGAAAGAGAAATAAATAAGAAACTGTAATTCCCTTTTTCTTTCTTATTTATATGCCATATTCTGTGTGAATCCAAGCCCCAAATCATCAAAGATTTTTAGGGAAGAGGATGCTGTGAGGAACTGGCAAAGAATTAATCAGGAAACAACACAGTTAAGGTTCAGCATATGCCCAGACACTTTGCTGATCCCAGATACGAGCAAAACTGTTGGGCAAAGATTTCTTCAAATAAAGTGAACAGCAGTGGGAGAAGTCTCATCCCATCCCTACATTCTACCTCAATTGTCTTCTGTAAAATCGAGAACAGGCCTCTCTGCTGAGGTTTTCAATGAGGTTGTCAAATGTGCTGAGATATTTTAGGTTGTATTTACTCATGCCTTTTTGAACTGAGCTCCTTCCATGAAGAACACCAAACAGCCCTTAGATGACAGCAATGTTCTATTATATTTTGGCTCTATTTTAACAGCTACATGGAAATCTCAATTATATCACTTGAAATTGAATTTTCTATTCACCATATAAACCTAAGACAGTAAAATTGCTCTATAATCTGTGCAGGAGAAATAAATTGTTAGAACCCTTAAAGCAAAAGCCACTGGAATTTTCCCTTCTCCTGTCTCAGACATCGTTTGTATCATGGACTGCAGGTCTGTTAATATGAGTGCAGGAACTGATCAAATTGCAGCTCTTCAGGTGTTGGGGATGTTGCAATGAAGTGATTGTAATGGAGGGCAATTGCCAGAAGTGACCATTTCCCTCAGTCGCGCGTGCACACTGTCCCTTCTACGTATGGCTGCAGGCAGGCTTGGGCTATAGCAGCACTAGGGCAGGAACAGGGTCCCTCAAACACTATGTGATTTAAGAGCAGTATCTTTATCTTGCTCTTTGCCTTCCAGGTGGCTCTTTGCCCCAAAACCACTCTGCTAGGTTGCTTTGAAAGTGCCTGCTAGTGTGGTGCTTGCAAATGGGGTAAACAGGGGTTCCAGCAGTTCATAAATCCTTCAGTGACTGGGTATGAGACAGCTTCTACCTGTCCCATTGTGTCTATGGGCGGGCAGTCTGGGGACCTAAATTGTGTTGCGCAGCTGACATTTGTCAGTTCAGTGCTACTTAGCACTTCAGTACTTACTTAGAGGTTAACCTGTAGTGTTGCTCCCACTCTCTGCCTGCATTTAGGATGAATGCCAGCCCTGAACACACCCTTCTTTTCTCACTTGTGTCTGTTACACATCTCTGGGCTGGATTTCTTAGCCATGATGGAAACAACTGAAGCCTTAACTCATGGTTCATCTTTCACAGCTATAACCCTAACTGAGAAGTCCACTTAAAAATACACTTGGTGTATTTTAGTGCATACTTAGCTCTCCCTGGTTTCACAGTGGGGTTGTTTATATCTTTAAAAGTTAAGCCAGTTCCTAGGCTGGTGTCATGCCATCACATCTGTCTAATGCTACAAGAACATATGGTCAAAGTAAAACCACATTAATCTTAATGGATATAGGAGCTTTGCTGGTTTATAAGGTATATCAGTGGTAGTGTATCTTGGAAAGGTCAGAGTCCAGACTGCTAGTGAATATTGGTACTTACTTAGATCTGCCTGGTGTTGTCTTTTGAAAGTGCTTTCATAGATTTTTTACAGTAACTGTATTCTACATACAGAACAAATAGCAGTGGGCTCAAAACCTAGCAAAATGAGTTTTATTCAGGTTTAACTGGTAGAAATCCAACACTAATGCCCAAATTCAATGTCTGATTGTTCATAGCATCTACCAGATGAGCAAAAGACGTGGTTGGAATTTACAAAAGACAACAATGCATGTGCAGCATGCTTTGGTCTAAGAGACCTCTTACCTTTATGATCACTAAAATACAATAGTAAGAGATTAGAATTGGCAGTTTGGCACATAAAACCTACTAGACACAATTCTTTCCTGAGCAGCAAGTACTGGCATAATGATGATTTGTCCATCAAACAGGGACTGCCAGGGTTAAGTGTTAAAGGCTTCAAAGGAGCTGGATTTGGTGGAAAGGAGTTGCTCCTTCCTAGCTGTGTCATGATGGAAGTGAACCATAATTGGGGTCTCTGTGGGCAGAAATGAAAAGCCATTTTAGGAATACAAAAGGCAAGAAATCAAGGGAGAAAATTGTGTTTCTGTTGTCACTGACTTCAGAGCTGGTTTTGCCCATGAAGTAAACGCTCGTTACAATTCATCAGAACAGGCCTTGCCTACCAAAATGCTGTCTGGCCTTGTGTGATTGTTCTTGGTGCTCCAAATGGCAATGCAGACATAATGCTCTGCAGTCCGTGCCTTAAAGCATCACGTACATGGTGGAAATGCTGATAACTTCATGCCAATGCCTGTTAGTCCATTTGACTCCTCACTGCTGTGTATATTGAGCTACTATTGATATTTTCCTTGCTTATCCATCCCATGTCACATACCATATTCCACTGCTACTGTTCTCTAGCTCACTAAACTCCGGAGGAAGGGCAAATTGCTGTTCTCTAAATGTCATGGGAGCAAGAGAAGTTAAAAGTAAAATTACCCAAGGATGTGTGCAACGTGCAAAAACTGGATAGGGTTTCTGTTAACTCATCAGTCCCAAGTGAGCTGAAACATCTCAAAGTATTTGACCTTTTGATAGCAATTTGTCATTACTATTCAACAGATTGGAACAGAAATTTCCAAAAACTATTGTGGCGCTTGGATTTTCATTGCCAACAGCTACTCAAATATTTACAGACTTCAAAATCTAGAAGAAGAGGAGGACATTAGATAAGCTTCTAGTCCAAAACATTTGTAACAGCATGCAACTGATGGGTTTATTTTGATCTCGAACCAGTTTCTGATCAGAGTTTGTGTTCACACAGGAATGCAACACAGTGAGATCTGGTTACATTCCTGTGGTATGTGTTTGTGGTTTTCCATACCTAAAGGAGTATAGTAGCTATACCTGTCCTGGAAATCTTTCCCTAGTAAATCCTTAAAGAGGCCAAAAAGTGAAGTAAATAACATCTTTTGCCACTAAGCTCTCTGTTATCAGGGACCTTAGTGTTAAAAGATGAAGTGTTTTCGTGTAAAGGAACTAGAGACATAGACAAGCAATTGCTAGTGATGTGGTTTGACCATTTTTCTGAATCTTGATAGTCTCTAACCCTCCTTTCCTAGACATTGATGACAAAGGCTGCCAAGCACTAGTGATGAGGGTTTCTGTATTCTTTGCATGTGTTGATACAAATTACTATGGCATCACCACGGCTGACTGCAGAGTTTGGCATAGCAGCTGGCAGGTACTTAAGCCAACAAGTGCCTGTGTTTTTAATCCAATTGATGTTAATGTAATTTTGAAAGTTAATTTCTTCTTGAGTAAGACTGAAAGGGAAGCTATGCCATGGGATAGATGAGAAAGGATGGAGAGGAGCCACCTGAAATTTCTGGCTTATATTTATCCTCTCAAACGTATCTGATACAAATATATTGTTTCCTGGACAACTTTTTCAGAGGGCATCTGGTTCAGAGGCATTGGGCCCATTCCTGACTTTGCCAGATTCCCTCCTTAGAGGGAATACCAGTAACTGGGATTTATATTTGAAGCCAGTGTAACAGTGCGATTGCCCCTGCTCTCCATGGGAAATCTGCCCTGATGAGATCTGGGAGCCACACTGTACCTACCAATTTGATCCTACTTCTGGCACTTACATGCCACCAGAAATTATGCTGGCTGAAGGAATGAGGAGAGGATTTGAAACTCATGAGGGCCATCTGGGCTAGGTCAAAGGCATTCATAGCAGCAAGCTGCTGCCGGTACGTAACTGCAGAAGGGAGAGTCTTACACAGCAAAAAGTCTCACTAGCGATCAGGCAGACGGCTGTAGGCAGGGCCGAGGCTGAGTATCTGCCCTCAGAGATCAGTTACACAGTGACTGGGCGTGATCTCCAGCAGTCATTAGGGTATACACCACTATCTCTCCTAAAGCAACTGCCACATTTTGTGTTCCTCCATGAAAAAGCTTTGCAGACTGGCAGAGACAAGGCTCTGCTGCTCTGTAATCTGTAGGGACTTGCCTGGCATGCATCCTGAGCCAGCTGGAGGTGGTGATGCTGGGCTGGCGCCAGTCCTCAGCCCTATGGCAGCACTGTATTGCTGCTCAAGTGTACGTATAAACATTTCTAGCCAGGCTCCCAGAAAACTGCCTACAAGCTATCAGGATGATTTACCCCAACTGGAAAGACTCCACTCAACAGACAGAGGATCACTTATTCCCACATGTGTCTGTAGTATCCCCAGAAATTCGTGGACGGACTGCCATTCGCCAACACACTGCAAAACTGGCCTCAAACTGCTCATGTAGTTACACCAGCATTCTGGATTACTTTAGTTGGATTTTTGTTGGCTTAATTGTTCTAAAAGCTATGGCACAGTGGTAGGTCAGGCAGGGTACACCAAAACTGTAAGACACTTGTGCACAATTTTGGCAAATGTAATTAGAGAATCGTAGAATCATAAAATGGTTTGGGTTGGAAAGGACCTTAAGATCATCCAGTCCCACCCCCCCCTGCCACGGGCAGGGGCTTCTCACACTAGACTGTGTTGCCCAGGGCTCTGTCTTTAGCACTGCCGGGGATGGATGGGATGGGAACACTCTGCTGTTGGGTCTTGTTCTGTGTGTAAGGACTGCCTTTTGGGTCTTTGGGACAGTTCCAGAGCGGTTCTTCACCAAACAGTATTTTGGTGTTGCCATTAACATGCATATTCTGATGGAGTAGAGGGTCTTGCCCTTCCTCACTGGAACAAACTCCAAACTCCTCCTGTCCTGAGAGGACAGTTGGGGTTGAAGCAACAGCGCATTAATGTGAAGTTGATGTAGAATATTATTACAGCCTTTTTTCAACAGGCTGTAGTAATTTTTGACCTGTTATGTTCAGAGTCTGCAGCAGACTTCAAAAATCAGGCTGAGGTTTTGGTCAGGAAAGGTTTGCTGTTACCCAAATGCTTTGTGGGGGAAGAAATTTGGATGTGAGCAGTGCAAAGGGAATTTTGGATTTTATTACTGTTCTGTAAGTGTCCTGAGGAGATGTGTCCTCAAAGATGCGCTTTCCTTTAAACACTGTATCATTCAGACTCAAGAAAAGCTTTTGTTTTTGGAACCCTGCAGATAGCACTAGAAGCCATGTGGTATCCCAGGATAATCAAGGAAATACCTTCTGTGTATTATACTCCGTGCAGCATTTGAAGCTGAGGGCTTTATAAGCCATCCTTTTTTTTGCTAGCACATTTTGAAATGGAATTACACTGTATACTCACAAATAAAATGCTATTAACAAAACATCACAATGGTTCCCAGTCAACAATTTTTCTTTTATTTGGGTGAAATTATGGATAAAAACTTGAAGGGAAGCATTGACTTCAATTTATTATTCCTCTTAAGGCAGTTAAATATTCCATTAACTGTAAGCTAAGGCATAATACAGGAGGTGAATGATAGAAGATTAATGGCCTGGTTTAAAGGTACACATTAAGTCATTTTATTTCAGCAGCACAGAGTGAGAGTCTCTGATTGAACTAAGTCCACATAAGGGGGAAAAAAATATGAAGCTTATAAAGGAAAATGTTTTTCACTGTTAAGCAAACCAGATTAAAGTCTGGGCCACACAACATTTTTCAAGAGAGCCATTAAGTTTATTGTTCCACTTAATATTTGTCTGAACTGGTACCCAGCCACTTCATCCAAGGTCGTCGACTACCCCATTGCAGTAACTGCACTGCAAACGGGTCTAAATTTCTGTTCAAGATTTCATATTACAAGTGCTTTTTTTGAACTTACCAGTGCAAGGGATTCAAGAAACTATAAATCCTTGCTTCTACTTCTGGTTGATCATTTAATGAAGTGAATTGCTGTTGCTGTTTGTTGGTGATATATTACAACCACAGTTAGATGAAGTCCCTTTGGGTGACCAACGGAAGGCACAAACACCATGCTAACAGGGATGCCCATGCAGGGTACAGATGAGCAGGTTTGGGCTACTGTGTGGGCTTGCTGCATATGTGGGTCTGGAGCTCAGCTCATATCCTTAAGGCAGTAGGGAAAGCAGGGCTCTCCACTGACATTAGACATGAACAAAGGCTGAGGAATTGTTACCTAGAGGTTTGTGTTTCCCTCTTTCAGCTCTGGAGGGAGCCAAGCCACCCAGCTTTCCTTACAGATGGAATTTTCGTTTCCAGGACTGAAATTCAATGAGCCAAAACACAGCATAAGTGTCTAGACCAGGAGAACGATAATCTTGTTTAAATGGGTTATGGCAAAACATGCAGCAGTGAATCTGCATGAAAGGTCTATGGAATAATTCTACTTAGAGTGAGTTATCATCTAAGACAAATACCACGCTTTTGTAAACAAGCTTTCTGTTGGAACAATGTTTTAGAGTGTGCTTTTTCACTCATAAATCTCTGCAGTGTTTTGTATTTATATTCTGTGAAACTAGAAAGGAGGAGTGCTTTCTGAGGCATTTTCCTCGTATATGGCAAAGCTGGGTGGCATTTCAATAACGTGTTGTTATTCAGCACTTGGAGAACGCAGTGACTATGGGGAATTATGGAGGTAGTGGAGGTAAACGTCTATTATTGTGTACTGTAGAGCTTGATTTACCAAAAAATGTTGATTTTTAAATAACAAGCTTTAGGCTGTGAAACCATGATTTTCTGTTAAATAAGACTTTATAACATCTGTGAAATATGAAATACATGTCACACTCTGCTTCCAGCAGGTCCTAACACTACAAGCTTTATTTTAGTAGCAGTGTAGAGCATATTTACTTTAAGCCCTAAATTGGGCACCGAATCTGCAGTAAAAATATTTCTGAATGCTCCAGCAATAAACAAAGCAACGGAAGAAAAAGGAAAACAAAAGTCCATGGTGGTGTATTGGGGTTTTGTCATCAAGGCAAATACACTGATAGAAAGCAGTTCGAGCTATTCCTTCTTTATTAACATAGAATAAGCAAAGGCAAGTCTTGTAGAGCTCCAGCTAGGGCATCTGGCCATGCAACTTTTCAGGAAGCACAGACCCGCACAAAAGAAAAGCAAAAGAGATCTTTGTCAATGGCGTTTTAAAAAGAAATAGTGATTTCTGGAGGCATTTGAGAAATTTTTTCTATCTCCTGTTGTGAGGTTGTCTTGACCTGCCTTGGCTTATCCCATACGGAGCTCATGCCTGCAGATAACACAAATTAACACAGCCTGACGCACCTTACATGGTAGAATGCAGCAGAAACACATGTACCATTTGGAATTAGGACACACTTGGATTTGACCATTCATTATAGAGGATTTGCATATGGTACATGTAGGTTCTTTCCAGGAAATTCTTAAAGAAACCACCATTGCATAAATCATAAAATTACCAGATTTAATATGAAGTTGGTTTGGACTGAGTAAGCTTTAACTTTCAGAGTTCCTAGGGTTTTCTTTCCTTAGGGATCATTTCAGACTGTCTCTTTGATCTGTATACCTCAAAGGTAAAGACAGTCATTATCAATATAGAGGTAGGTAAATGGGAGCATATTATCATCAAAGGCCAAAGGTTCAAAGATATTTTCAAGTTCACATAAATGCTAAATGTCACTTTTAAATGTGCCCAAGCCAGCAAAGACAAAGACAACTAAACCAGCCTGATTTAGGCTGTTGTTCTTCTTGATGTAACACCAGAGATATTTAAGGTTCTAATTAAAAGTAAGAAAGTGCCCACATCCAGTTGATTTTGTAGGAGCCTAGCTTTAATAGTGTGTGGTGGATATGTTCTGGCTACAACCTTCTTGGATTATATTCCTCAGCACACCTAGCCAAAGAAAAACTTCATTTCTGGATTTGTATCACTCTGGGACAGAAACTAAGTACTGAGTAATCATCAGGTCTTGGTTGTCTTCAGTCTTTGCCAAAAGGCTTTGTTGAGCAGCTGCTATCCAAAGGTTCACCTTATGTTGTACAACAGAACAACCCTAAAAAAGGCACAATAAGAGTCTGTGTATCAAGCAACGAAAAAAGCATGAAAACGTGAATATTGTAGAGAATCTCTAAACCAACAATCTTGAGTCAGATGCTGGTTTTTATTTGTTGTTCTCTTGGGTTTTTTTCCTACACCTCTTCAGTCATTTTCATAGGCATCGTTTTTGCTTCCTTCCAGGAAGAATACTCTTTAATGTTAACGTTTCAGCTAAATACCGAGGATGATTTTTTTCCTGTAAACTAGACAGGATAGTAAGGGAATGAAAAATTTTGTTTATAGACATTCCCCACTGGAATGACCATGTCCATGAATATGCAAAAGAGATTTTCAACAGATTTCTATACAGATATGTGGAAGCTGAAGATATTGTTAGTCCCTCAATGACAATAATGTCTCAAACTGCATTTTGTCCCCTAAATTTACTTATTTACTATTAACAATAAATCAATGGAAGCTTTCATTTTCTATCAGAGTCATTTGAGTTTAAACTTCCCAAGAGAAAGAGAGAGACATAGAGTTTAAGTGTTTTTATCAATAAAATGGTGGGGGTTTTAACACTTTAAAAATATGGCGTAAATCTTATGATACCTGTACAATCTTATGTTATCTGTACATTTCTGTACATAAGACCTGTGAATTTTTACTCACTGATGCATTTACTTTAAAAAGTGGTGAATGATAATAATTTCATTCCAAGGATACTGGAACTGGGATTTTGAAGCAGGATTCTGAGCAGGATGAATCCTAATTGAAATCAATACAGAACTATTGGGATTGAAATTTCACTGTGGCTGCAACTATTTATTTGAATGCTGCATGGCTCACATACATTAAATAGTGGTGTTTGGCTGGGGAGTGTAAATGGTATCTGTTAAATACTGGATCAAGGACAGGTAGAGAATGCACAATGGTTCAGAGAATGGAACATATTCAGCATTTTGAATTTCCATTTTCTGCCAGACAGAGGCCAAGCATGTGTCTGGAATTAGACCATCCCAACAACCAGATTTTCCTTCACTCCATTTTAAACTCTGAGGAGTAAGCTAGAGCTTGCCTTTGGCCTGTATCTGTCAGAGCATTGTAAAAGATAAGTAGCTTCACTATTACACGTATTTTCTGCCAAATTTCACAAAGATTTTGGGTAAGATTCACTTCGTGATCTGGACCTCAATGTTTCAAATTTTGTATGCTGAGACGCTTCTGAGGAAGGGCTCATTTTATACCCAGTAGTTATTTTGTATGAGTATGTGCATGATTGTGCACACACAGTTTTAACCATGTATTTAATTCTAATTGACTGAAGCTTTAGGTGAGTAAGGTCTCTAAGGTTCTGGGGCAGTTTTAGCACACACTGTAACTACTAATTCTGAACAATATTTAATTTCTCTAGTTTTTAGCCAAACAATGAATTCTGAAATTAGCCTGTTTCAGTGCCGGGTGGCTAAAAACTGAATGTCAGAAGCATAAAAGATTAAATGATACTAACTCTCTTTCTCTGTCTTGCACTCTCTCACAGACACAGGGTCTTTATTAAAAGACCAAAGTTTAAAGCTTTGGATATATTTAGCACTTCATTACATTCTGTTTAATTACTTGGCATCAACTAAATGCAACCTCATTAATTTCTAGCATTGTTCTAGTAAGCCAGGAGATATGTTTATATTAACTGGCCTTCTGAGAGACATCTCAATAACGTGACTATGTCCAGTGTTTGCAATGACATAGAACCCAGACAAGTAATGAGGAAGGTGGTTTATAATCTTAGCCTCTAAATCCTCAGATTATTTATATCTGAGTAATATCGCAGAGCAAAAAAACCTAATTGCATTCCTAAAATTCTGTGACGCTGGCTTCTCTACATAAAGTCATTTGGGATTCACAAAACTATGGCTGAAGTGAGAATTCATCTAAAAAAGATTTTGCCTTTGATTTTTGAAATCAATGCAGAGGTTTCTGTTGATTTCAGAAGTGGGGCTGGGCCCTCTAAATAGAAATGTTTGCTAATGAAAAATGTGAGGTATAACAAGTCCTCAAGTTTAATCAACCCTTTAATTAAATGAATCATTTGGCTTCCTTTTATTACTTTACCTTCACACTCTCACCTCCTGCTTCTTTTCATGCTCCTAATCATATAGCCAGCAAAACTTTTGCATTTTAATAATCCTACCTTCAAGCTTTCTTTGTAATTCATTGATGTAATTTGTCTGTAATAGAGCGAAACATTGGACCTCTTCAGACTTACAGGTTATTTTGAAATTCTTCTCATAGAGTAGCTATTACAGAGTACGTGGGATGCCAGTTATTCCCGAATTCAGTAGATTGATTGTCTGGGGATTGATTAGTCATCAACCTACTTTTGGGAATAGAAAGTACTTCAGCTAGTAGATAAAAGTGTTCATTTTCTAGTGCTTATAGAACATAAGGGAATTGTGTCATTGACCCTGTGGATATACTGTGATACGTTCTTTTTCTAGAGGTCTGATCTAAGGTTTTTTGGTTTTACTTAAGCAGAGTGCAAGATGGGCTTGTGATCAGAATAAGAGACTAGGGTGTTATTACACCAAGACAATGCTGCCTGGGTCTGTGGCTTGTTTGCTGCATGAGTTCAGGAAACACACTAAATCTGACATAGTCTCAGCTCAGCCATTTCAATTAATCCATCTCTCTAAAGGAGAACTGATGAAAATACCATGGAAAAGTGCTTCTATATGCAAATATGGTTATTGGGAAGAAAAGAGTCTTCTTGCTCCTGGGTAGCTGTATGGAGTAGGATCTGGGACCCACATCTCTCCTTCAAGTGAATATCCTATGCTGTAGTAGCATCCTTTAGCACTCATTTTTGCTCAAAGAATCTGACTTTCTGTGATGAGGCATGAGCATTTACACCGGCACAGTGCCACCTTGGTCCCCAGGTGTGCTTCCCAACTCCCAGCAGCTAGTAAATGCCTTGCACCATGTTCTTGTGACTCAAAGGAGCTTTCCTATTGACTGGTAGGATACTGTTAGAGTTCATTTCACAGCTGCAAGAGGAGAATTCTGATGGTAGATCTATCTAGGCTGCCCTCTTACCTGCTGGGATAAGGCTGGGAGAACAGCCGCAAATTAGATTGTGAATTGAGGCCTTGCTTTATCTGTCCTAAATAGAGTTGGTTTTTGGTATGGCCATCACTAGGTGGGTAGGAATAGGTTCTGAGAAACCCAGGCTCTAAAGATTGGAAACAACAGTCTATTGTTAGAGCATCTGAATTTAAGGTCAAATGCTGACGGGGCTGTTAGGTCTACTATGCTTTTGTTATTCCAGTCCATAGTCATAAAACATTACAAATATCTAAGTCTGGAAGAGTCTGTAGTTGCATACCAACCTGGGTAAAAAATACCCCCTCTGTTTGCAACCCAGCAGGCATCCTAGCTGACTAGCTAGCAAAATTAATTGTAACTAACTGGCACATTTCCAAACAAGCGCTATTCATCCCTTCATTATCACAAATCTCTGCTGTCACTTCTTAATCAACTCTTCATTCATAATTCTGCTGCTTCTATTTGTTTACATTTCTAGAATGATTGATGTAAACACACTTTATGCTCAGCGGTTATTTTGCATGAAGATTAAAACTTCAGCAAGCAGTTTGTAGGATACTGAGTCTTGACAGAAAAGGAGCTCAAAAGACAAAATTCTGTAGCAGGACTGGGAACTTGAAATCATAGAATAATAGAATCAACCAGGTTGGAAGAGACCTTTAAGCTCCTCACGTCCAACCATTACCCCAGCACTGCTAAGACCACCACTAAACCACGGCACTGAAGGCATCGTCTACACAGTGTGTGAACACTTCCAGGGACGATGACTCCAGCACTGCCCTGGGCAGCCTGTTCCAATGCCTGAGCATCCCCTCGGTGAAGAAGTTGTTCCTAATCTCCAGTCTAAACCTCCCCTGGTGCAGCTTGAGGCCATTTCCTCTTATCCTATCACTTGTTACTTGGGAGAAGAGACCAGCCCCCACCATGCTCCGTCTTCCTTCTGGGTACCTGTAGAAAGCGATAAGGTACCCCTGAGCCTTCTCTTCTCCCGACTAAACCCCCCAGGTCCCTCAGCCATTCCCCATCACACTGTGCTCCAGACCCGTCACCAGCTCTGTTGCCCTTCTCTGGCCCTGCTCTAGCACCTCAGTGCCTCTCTTATAGTGAGGGGTCCAGAACTGAACGCAGGATTTGAGATGTGGCCTCACCAGTGCTGAGTACAGGGGAAGTAAACCTTCATCCAAATTATCCTTTTTCCTGCTCAGTTCCTTGGAACTAAATCTGAACTGAATTTTCCTGTTTTTTTCAAGGGCCAGCATTACTAAAATTGTTCTGCTTTCTACATATGAAGGTAAATTTGCCCTGCTGCCCTGGTTTCAGCTGGGATAGAGTTAACTTCCTAGTAGCTGGTACAGTGCTGCATTTTTGTCTTTAGTCTGAGACTAATTTTGATAATACACCAATGTTTTTGCTAAGTAATGCTTACTCTAAGCCGAGGACTTTTCAGTCTCTCCTGTTCTGCCAGTGAGGAGGCACACAAGAAGCCAGGATGGAGCAGAACCAGGACCAGCTGGCCTGATCTAGCCAAAGGTGTGTTCTATACCACAGAACGTTATGTTCGGTAATGAAACTGGGGGGAGTTGGCCAGGAGCCACCAACTGCTGCTCAGGGATGAGCTGGACATTGGTCAGAGAGTGGTGCTTAGTTGCCAGATGGGGTTACACCTTGTTAGGCTGTAAGAGGAAAACTAAAGAAGTCTTCTCCATGTCCAAGCAAGCAAGCAAGTCAATGACAGAAAAATTAACTGCTGACATTTTACCATGGTTCAGTTGTTTCCCTGTATTAATTAATTAATTGTCAAGCAGGCAAGTTCCTGTTGTTACTTGTATTATCAAGCTAATGGCAAGGAATCCTTTCATATGTCATCCAAATAATGAACACAAAGCCCTGTATCTAAAGACCTGGGACATAATGTGTGTATTGCATTTAATGCCATTTTTTTCAATTGTTGTGTGATTTACTTCTTAATTTTGTAACTTCTAGTTAAATTAAATCACTCATTTTTCCAGTTAATTATTTACTTTTATCTTAGAGCTTTTGGCTTCTTTCCTCTTTATTTCCAAAATCCATGTGGCTCTATGTGAGGAAATCCATTGGAACGGTAGTTCTTTGGGAATCACTGTTCCAGTCGAATTCCCCAAGTTAACCAATTTTAACCTGCAGACCCACAGGATATAATAATATTAACTTATGCAAATGTTGAGGCATTCGCTTGGTGAGTGTTGAGACTTCATTCATTACTCTTTGTCAAATATACTTAAGATCTATACGTGTCACAGTAATTAAAGTTGGGAGGGGGATAAGTAAGGGTGACTAAAGAGACTGGTAATGAATAGGTCAAGAAACAGAGCTGTGTTTTGCTGCCGTCACCTTTAATATACTCAGAAGCTCCGATATGGCCTAATCTGTTAACGTAAATTGAAAAAAGTCATGATAGCAAAAATGAATAAGGAAGAAGTGTACCAGGAGGCAGAAGTATAATTAAAAAAACTCCCTTTATCTAAAAAATTTCATTAAAAAAAAAGAACCACTCAAACACACAAAGATATATAGGACATAAGTTTTAATTAAAAGTGCAGCTGCTGCTTTGCAGTCTCAGCGTAGAGCACACATTTCCCTCTTCCAAACAACTACTGTCTGGCTTGAATGTTTCACATCTGAGAACACCTCCGGGCCTGACGCTGCAGCAGAACTTCATAATGAAATATGAAATGCAGGTCCTGGTGCTTTGCAGAACAGGACAATACTGAGCCAACACCTGGGACTGCAGCAATGCCAACACAGACTTTTGAGTCTGGAGTGGGTTTTGGAGGGGTTTTCCCAGTTGGGACATGAAAGTCCTGAATACTAAGCTAATGTGAAGCTATGTAGTGTAAACACACTAATTCAGTATTTAACAGTGTTGTTTTCTTAAACTGGCTCTGAGTGAATTTGAGTCAAATCCTTCTGGACTGAGCAGGTTTACAGCATTTTATTGGAGAATCATAGAATCAGAATGATTATGGTTGGAAAGGACCGTAAGGTCATCTACTTCCAGCTTTCAACGAATTTGGGAAGGCAGGGATAAGACTATAGGAGCACATGGGGACTGTTTCCTGAATAAGTTAAGTTCTGGAGTACAGCTAAGGAGTTGCTTTGAAGTAGAAGCTTTAGAAGTAACAAGCCCATTGGCCCTGGAAAACCCACTAAGTCAGCCCAGCTCTGTGAACATCCTCTTCTGGTACAATAAAAATACTTGCAATTCTGAGTCATTTTAGACAAAGGTTTCTGATGTTAACAAAGCATAAGTTTCCTCTCAGCTCTCCTTTTCATATTTGCTCCACTGGACAAGGTTTTATTTATTTCCCTTATCTGTAGATGGAGATTCTCACGAAACCATGTGACATCTGGTCATTGATTCTTTAAAGAATAAGCTCCTGTTCTCAGAGATCACCCATCTCATGCCAAAAATCACCCATCAGTAAAATTAAGGACTTTGAGAAGTTATGTTCGAGGAATTAGCATCTTTCAGAAGCTTTGCACACAGCAGGCCTCATGCTGATCTTTACCATAGGGATGATGCTTAACGCATGGGTGTTTCACAGCTATTTTCACCAGACAGACCTTAGGAACTTGACAAAATACTGGAGCAGATGCAAAACTGTAGAAATACAAATTGGATCAAGATGAATTTTATCTTTTTGGCTACTTTTGCTCTTTAAAATTGGTCCCTTCTCTCATTCCAGATCCCCTGATCAAGGCACAGGCAAAGCACTGGAAGCTATTTGTGCATTGCTAGGGACTTGCTTAGGGGTGGGTAGGAGTTTTGAAATACTTTAAAATGTTTATTTTGTATTTATTTATTTTGATGCTGTTTATTGATTTTCCCTCTTGCAGAGCGGACCTGTCACAAATGCCCTTCATAAATCCTCATGGACGGTTTCTCACATAAGTTTGAGCCAAAGAATTGTTAAGAAAATATTAAAGTAATTTCGATTTCTGCCAAGGATCCTGACCTTCCCTCTTCATAAACAGCACAAACATGTCAAGGAAATCTCCAGAATAAAGGCAGTGTGTTAAAAAATATACTGCTTGCTGCCTATAGACAGTCTTCATGGGATAAAAATTAATCATATCTCGCTGTTATACCTCACTTAGCAAATTTTTCACAGTGAGAGCCAAGGTTAGTGTTCACTGGTCCTGTATTGAAGTCTGTCTCCTTGGCACTGAGCCAGACAGAGACACCAGTGGGAAAAGCAGAAAACAAGTAACCCAGCCTAATTCAGTAAAATTCAGGAGATTCCTCCCCATGGTAGTCTCTGCAGGGCCCAGAAGATGCTATGATATTCGTTTCAATGAGCACCTTGCTGGGGTGCCATGATAGCATCATAGGGACTCACAGGGTTCAGGCCTGTGGCTGCTGTGGGCAACTGTCAGTGCCCAGTGTAATAAAAGCTTCCAAAAAGACAGAAAAGTGTTTTATAAAATTGGGATCCATAATTAATGAAGGAACGAGCTTGCCATTCCCATACTCTGGTCAGTTCTTTACCATTACTTGCTCTCCTGTTTGAAACAGCAAGCACTTTTGTGCACCTCAGGCATTTTTTTTTTTCACTCACCTGAGCCACAATCGTTTTGGCACCTCAGAGCCTCACCTTTGTGAGGCTATTAGAAACTAGTTCATGGCATTTGCTCGGAGCGCAGTCCTATTGTCATGCCTTGAGTGAAAGACCAGATTTTATTTGAGCTTATATTTCCTCCACTCAGAGTGCTGTATACTTCATGTCAGACTGGGAGGTAATCCTTTGAGGATGTTGTGTAAGAATCAGAGATAGCAGCTTTTTTTTTTCTCTATTAGTCTCCAGTGTACAGTGCATTATATGAAGTTCTTCAAATCATGGCTTAATATAAGTCTCAGTTATGTTTGTGTCTTCATGTCTGGGACAGTAAACCTAATTTAATCTAATTTATCTTTTCTGGTTGATCTGAGGAGTTTAAAAAATGAGTGTTGGCAAATACATTCACAGAAAGAAAGTAATAAAAGTTAATTTTCTTGTTAACAAATACCACTGTTGGTGAACAAGGTTTTATGGAGGTCATTTGGGAATCTGATATGTATTATTTCATTGCTACAGTAGTTTGATAGGGCTCTTCCTGATTTACAGTTCCTATTCTGTCTGAGCTTTGTAGCAGTCAGTTATTATTAAGTAAAAGCATACAGTATGATATCTAATAAATATTTTTAGCTGAAACAAAGTAGTGCAGGTACAGGGTCTGACAGTGCCATAAGTGATGCCAAGGAAAAATATACTAGTGCTGTAGCTGCTGCACAAATAACCATGGTGCTGAAAAGCTTCAAGGCCCTCCAGTGCAATTGCTGATACCCCACACTGGCTGCGAACTCCAACCCCTGTGCAGGAATAGCCTTACAGTTTGAGTCCCTCCCCAGTCATAACTGGGATAACTGGGAAACTTTCCCCACTGTTATTTTTTTTCTCTTGAGATACCACCATAAAAGCTCTGAGCAAACTCTGACTCAAAGAAGGACCAATACTCAGGCTCCATGAAAATCATGGTCTGCTCATTGCATATACCAAAGCATGGGCAGCAGAGTGAGCATTACTATGGTGAAATGTAGGTGCTGCTTGCAGGGAGCTTTGCTTCTGAATTTCCAGCTGTTTGAGCTTTTGTTTTAAGTTCCATCTCCGCAAATTATAAAGCTCCTACCAAACTGTGAATCATTGCTTTTATTGGTACAGGTCTCATGTCTGAGGTGTTTTTCTTTATAGGTGAATGCTGTATAATTAGACAATCTGTATGGCAGCTGAGTTATGATACTTGAAAGTGCAATATCTGGATGCATAAGCTAATGACTTTCATGAAAAATGAAAAATCATCAGTCAGATATTGCAGTAGTCAGAGTCTTTACAATTAATGATAATCAATAATACATAGAGATAGGTAGATGGTTTTCAACAAGTTTGAATTGTTGAGTTTGGAAGTCTGCTTACTAATCATGAATGGCAGCTACCTATCTAATTTTATACCTTCATGCTATCATGTGAGGATATCAATCTTCAGTAGTATTGAATATATTGTCTTCTGGTGTAAATAGTGCTTACCTGACATCTAGCTGGATCATCTCATTCCTTGGTTTAAATTTAGCAGTAACGACCACATCCAGTTTCTGCCCGAATGAAGGGTCTCTTCTCGCTGAGTTTAATAAGAACCTAAAAAAACCAGGCAGACCCCAAAATGAGACATACACAAAAATCATGCAGAAACCCAACATGTTTAATCTTAGCTATTCAGATATTCCCTGTGGAGATGGTTTTGAAGTGTGTGCCTGGAGCAGGTTACCGAACACCACTCACTCCTCTGTGGAGGTGGTCACAACCCAAAACTTCAGGCAGAAACACCTGAAAACAGTGTTCAAGTACAGAAGTTTGTGATTTTCCTTCTTCTTAATAACAGGATCAACTCTCAAATCTGTGCTTTAAGCCCTGAAAAATTGCAAGAAGTCTCTGCCTATTTTGTTGTTCTTATTTTGGTAAATCCAGGTCTACCAAACACTCATGAGTATACTGGAACTAACTTTTGTGCAGTAAAAATGCTATCCATCAGCTGTGTCTGTAATCTACACGCAGCATGTTTTCCTGCCTATCCAAACAGATTAATCACAGATAGCTGAAGTTGTCACATAGTTATTGTGTGACTATCGCTATATCTTTTGTTTTCTTTTGTTTAAAGAAAATACTGCTTGAATGATAGGAAAAGTGACTGCACACTTAACTGAGTGAAAGTGAATTTTAAATCAGAGCCTAATAACTTTGTTCAGATGGATATGTTAATGACTCGACACTCGTGCTGATGTTAATTAGATTATTCTGAAAGAGTTTCTAACAGTTGGTGCACTTGGTCAGTATATGAAGAACAGTGTTTATCTCCTCGGTAGTTTCCTGATCTTTCAGTATGAATAATTGGAACATTTTAGTACAGGAAACTCAGTATTTCATCTCAGGCCAAACGTAACGCATTTCATTTTATTTTTTAGGCAGAAATGCAGCAATACATCAAAATAATGAGAGTTTGTAAATCCATGGATATGGTTCTATGATTACAGCTGAAAGTATTTGTAGGAAGAAAGCCTTGCCATCTTTTTTGTGCTGTCTTATTAAATGGGTCCTTCTAAACATTTTCTGTCTAGGCTCTTCTTTTGTTTAAAGCTACTGAATCAAGTAATTCATCATTTATATGCTACAAAGATGCAGAACTGTGATCAACAGAAAATGAGCGCACCCAGTATCTCTTAACTGCTTACAGACCCTCTGTGTATTGTATACAGAATTTGCTGTTTCTGAAGAGAATCTCAAGTGATCAACCAAAAGGATATATGTGTATTTTTTATCTCAGCAGTTTTCTGTACTTGTCAGACAGTACAGCC
Source organism: Psilopsiagon aymara (assembly GCA_024733675.1). Classification (NCBI taxonomy): domain Eukaryota; kingdom Metazoa; phylum Chordata; class Aves; order Psittaciformes; family Psittacidae; genus Psilopsiagon; species Psilopsiagon aymara. The sequence goes on along the minus strand of JANRGW010032673.1, from coordinate 6,903 downwards.
TGAATTTTACTGTTTAAAAGTTCAGACTCCACCAGTATTTGCCACATTGCAATCATGTTAAATTTTTCCACACTTAATTTGAATACATTTTTCTTCCTTGAGAGCTCTCTACCAGTCCTGAGTGGTTCATTTTCTGTAGCCTACTTATTAAGTGCAGATGTAAAATGCTTGCACTGATAGGTAACGATCAGCAGGTCATATTTATAAATAGGGGTGAAATGGAGATGTTTTAACCCAATTGAAAGGTCTCTTGGATTTGACACAAAAAAGGTAGAAAAAGCCTCTCTGGTCACACAGTCTGAGTGGGGTGACCTCTTTCATCTGCAATACCACCTGCAGTAAAGCTGCATTTAGTGGGTTTTTTTATAACACTATAATTCTGTGCTGAAAACCATGAAAGGCTTGTAAATCTCACACAGTTGGCAGCAGGATTTTCTCCTTTCCTGATAATACTCCCTCAGGCAACACCCCATCGTATATTTTGTATTTGTAGTGCAAACCCTGCACTCAGACCTGAACCTGCTTCTTACCTACATTGTGTGGACAGGAGCCCAAGTTTGAGTTTAGAGAAAATACAGAAATGCCCAGAAGCTCAAGCCCATACTGCTTCTCACTGTCAGAATCAGTAGAACCTGGTGGTCTTTGGCAGTGTGTCTACAGAGAGCTGGGTCACAAGGGATTGCAGTCTTTAACCTATGTTGTGGTTCATGGTTAGGACCTAAGACAAGCCCAGAAACAAGAGTCAATGCAAAAGCTGTGCTTTCAGACCAAGCTATTCAACGCTGCATTTCTGCACTCCTTCAGGTATTTTACTTCTTGTCTTAATCTGCCAGACAGTCTATAAAGGGCCTTCAGAAACAGGATAGAAATGCAAAGTCTGTTTGGTTTAAGGAATTCATAAATTTTGTCTGGCTTTATCTCTGAAATGTCATATTTCTTGAGCAGATCTGAACTAGAGCTATGCTGGGATCTTTTTTGGATCAAAAGCTCAGATTTGCTTTCAGTGTAAGGGTTTTATGTGAAACCTCAAAGAAAAAGTCAAAAGCTATAAATTTGAAACCGTGACCACCTTCTCCCTTCAAACTATTTTTAATTCACAGTGACCCTTAACATAAGAGGAAAGGCCAAAAAAATAGAGAGACAGGCATTTTTATTGAAAGCTGTGAGAAGCAGCTGGGGAGAAGGTGTGTGTGAGCTTTCCAAAATGAGGTATTATACACAGCCCAAATGGCAACTGTCAGGTCAAAAAATAGAGAACAGCCTCCATGTATTTCTGCTTACTTTATTCTTGGACTATGCTGAATTTGGGCAATGTCTACCAGGCAGTCAGCCCGGGTTGTTCTCTGCCTCTGTCAGGAGGTGGAATTAGCAAGTCTGGGACAAGTTTCCTTCCCAGCTACTTTGTCAGCTGAACGTCAATATATTAATTCATTTCAGTCTTGACCAGGGGTCCTTCCCCGTACGGAGATGAACAATGTCAGAGAATGATTTCTTGAAAGTTTAGTTCTTTTGCAGGATTATCGAGGGAAGAGCTACTCTTATTTTTTAAGCAAGAAAATCAGAAATGAGCCTGTCACCTTTAGAGAATTACATGGTGATTACGACTGAACTGATGTTTTCTTTAACAAGGCAGACGAAAATTGCCTAACTCCCTTTTTTTTTCTAGGACAGTATTTTCCACTTAGTATAATTCCAAATTTTGCTACCAAAACCTGTCTTGTACAGACTTACCAGTGAGTTTGTAATTGTTTTATTTTATCTGTGTGACTAATGAAACGTGTATGATGAAGGACTGTACTAAGAGGCAAATGAGGATATTAGGAGGTTTTTTATGTCACGAGTTTTATATATTAAATGTGGAAATTAAATTAGGCTTCAGTACTCGAGAAATTTATATCTTGGCCCTTGTTATACTTCACATATTTAATTAAAATGATAATATATTTGGCTGCTGTTATACTATTGTTTTAAAAGAAAGTAATTTCTTGTGGGGCCTTGTTTGGGTTGTGAATTAAAAGATGTGCAGATGCAGAAATAATAACTCTGTTGGGAGAGTGGTCAGAGCCTATTGTTCAGAGTTTATTTAGACCTCCAGTAAATTAAAATTAAAATGCCTCTCCAAATTAAGGTTTCTTATAATTGTGGCTGTGCATTAACATTAGAGATGGAAACATTTTCCTGATGATTTCCCCTTGTCTAGCTGTTGCAATTACAGTCCCAGAACTCTGGAGTTTCATAAATCCCAGAGTAACACACTAATGTATCCATTTCCTTTATCTTCTACTGTAGTTAAAAGAAGAGCTGTCTTTTCAAAGACACAATGATTGGAGTGACTTATGCTGACCAGTTCCAATTTTCTCTCCTTGTAAACTCTATTTAGTGTTACAAAAACAATTCAAAGGCAGATTGTAGGTGCCACAGATCTCCCCTGACCTTTAAATCAAATTTAGTATTTCACTCTGTAGTAGGCCACCAAGCAAAACTTGACAGCTTAATAAAGTGGAAATTTTAGGCAATAAATCTGAGAATTCTTCCATCATTCATGAGAAAAGAGATCAAAGCTTTGCCTTATTGTTGAATATCTCCCAAACAAGAGCTTCTGAAACCTGGGTAGAATAAAAACTTGTGTTGTCAGAAGTGAATTCGCCTGCCTTAAATAATGTACCAGGAAACATCTTACCGCCTGCTTTAGCTCTGGGATAGCCTCATGACATGAAGCAGTCAAATTGTGTAAGATCAATTAATGCAATGCTGTGACTACATTATCAGTGATGAGCTGTGAATTTCAATGCAGCCAAACCTGAAAGAGCTCCTTTCCCCCAAAATAAAGGGTATACTTTAGAAAGATGTTTGGCCAAATACCAAATAATTTGGGTCAAACTGGGATAATTTTACTCCCCATAATTCACATAGAATGGTGTTTCCCTGCTCTAGACTCAGTGAGAGGAATTCTTGTCAGTCCTTGTCAGGAGTAATATGGTGCAGATATTTATGAAAACAGCTGCACTTTTTCTTTACTGACAAAGCAGTTTTACAGAAATACCTGGTTTTGACAGTGGTGTGTGCTCAAGGTTGAGGGCACCGTGAAAGGCGCTTGAGGTAATGACGATGGGAAGTGAAGCTTTGGGATTAAAAGCAGAAAAAAGCCCCAAAGAGAGCAATTAAAATGTTTGAGACTGCATCACAAACAAACATCATTTCTGGGTAGGGAAAAAAAGCCCTTCAGGTACAAAACTCAGAGAATATCTGGCTTTCATTCAAGGGGGTGTGTGATTATGATGATCGGCCTGAAGTGTGTTCTTCAGCGACCTGCTAAAGCAAGACCTTATGCACCATAGACAGGTAAGAATGATGTTCAGTTGTGCAAAACCCCATGCCAGAAATACCTGCCTTTTACAAAGGTGTAGGACCTTCCCTCAAATCCTCCAGTGTTTTACCATGGTTTGTTGCCGTGTTTCTACAGGTGTTGTATTTTTACTGCATTGCGTATGCTATACCCCTTTTGATTTCTCCACGGATGTTACCACCCATGACTCTACTTCCCCAATAAGAAGTATTGCACTCTTCTTAGTCATATCTCAAACACAGGCTAAACTGGAAAAAAAATTCGCAGCAATTTACTGAAGGCATGAAAAAACCCAAAGTATTAGAGCTGGGTTAGTGAGTAACAGCACCAAACTGACCACTGTCTGACATATCCTTTTATAGTATTTGTCAGTGAGTGCTTTTGAAGGTCTGGTCTGTCTTACCTAAACATACGGGTTTCCAGCATGAAGTCTTGCCTTTAAGGATTTGGCAATTTTAGAAAGCAATAAAACCACCATGTAATGTACGCAGCAATGGGAAGATGCGCATGAGGGGTTGGGCTGGAGACGATAGTGCTGTTTGTCTTTGCAACTGAAGAGATTGTGTGGAGTGGTTGGTATTTTAAAGTCCTCCTTGAAGAAGAATGGATTGAAGCTCCCTGTTTACAGAAGTTGTACTTGTCTAAGAATGCATATTTTGTAAAATACTAGAAGTTCTGAAATAGACTTTTTTGTTCTATACAAGAATGAAACTCAGATCTTTTCAAATTGCTCGGGAAAGAGTGTGACGTCTGCCCCAGATACCCAGAGCTGTGCAATCAGAGCATTTATCTGGACATCATCAGGCAGGTGAGACAGGACCTTGGATTTTCCATGTCTCATGTAAGTTCCTTCTCTCTCATGTATTGATTAGAAATTTGACTTTGAACTTGGAAAAAGTTTCTGTTTCTATGAGTGAGCATGTTCTGGTGGGGAGAAAAATGGATTATTTCACTTTCCACAGAAGAATGTCATCTTCAACTCCTGGGTGAACTAGCCTAGCAGTACTCACAGTGTGATTTTTTCAGAACAAGGCAGTATCTTTTCATATGTGTTACACTTGCAATGTATCTGTTTGACCTGTGTTTCCCTGAAAAACCTGTCTAGCTTAGAGGATGAGGTCTGCACTCTGCTCCTTGTAGAAGTCACTTAATGGATTTAATTTAATGGTGTAAGCCTGGGCTGGAACCCTGGGGGGTTTTTTAAGGAATGCCAATGGTGCCACACAGACACCCTCACTCCCATTATTCTAAGTACTTAAAGTAGAATTTAAGCAAGTCTTGGGACCATTTTGCAGATTTTCTGTCTCAGGATGAATTTCAAAGATTGAGAGGATATAGGCTTCCTGTTTGATTGCCAGGTTCCTTTCTAACTCTTTTGAAATAAATCATTAAGTACTTGTGTAATACTAGGACTGTGAAAAAGCCTAGAAGTACCTGTCTGTGTCCCTTTTAAAGAATAAAACCAGGCTTCAAACATTATAAATATGTTCTCTATAAATCCATGGACTTTGCTAGGTATAGTCTTCCATCTGGGATGGGAAACCATTATGCACCATATGAGTCACGTGCACTGACAGTACTTGATAAAAATAGTAAAGGAATTGGAATTTAGAATTTGCTTTTATCAGCTTAATGTAAGTGAGAATTCAGGTGGGATCCGTTGTTGGTGCGTTTATTTATTATCTGATATTAGCAAAAAATCTATTACTTCAATGGAAATGTCAGTTGCTATGTGTGTAATTACATTTCTTTCCTCCTTTTTTTGCATACGTGAAATGAGAGACTTACATTAAAGTCCAGTAAAATCTGCACACAGGAAGGGAAAGTGATTCTGCAGGGAGAAGCACAAGTATCCACACTCCCTATATTTGTGGGAGCTGTTAAAGAGAAAAAAACATTAAAAGCTGAGAGGATGAGTGAAATAAATGGAGAATGGGTGAATTAAACATGTCCAACAATGGAGGATCCGATACCTTTCCAAAATGTAGCTGAGCTCCCACTGATCTTTTTTTATGAGCCTGGAAGGAGAAGATGTGGTGAAAGAGGCTGAAGAAAAGCAGCTGTTATGTAAACAGCCATTGGGAGCTGCAGGCTCCCCTGGGTGACACTATTTACTCACTCTTCCGCACTGATGGGAAACCAGTTGCCAGCATCAGTTTTCAAGCCCAAGCACTATCAGTCCCATTGCGTGGAGACATTTTTCAGCTATAGGCAGTTGCATGGACAAAAATGATTGCTGGAATGATGACCAGGTTATTTCAGATGTGTGCTATAGAGTAATATCTTTGTACAGGAGCCTGGGTCAAAGGCTGAGCTGGCAGCTGATCTGAAACAGTTATTCAAAACGAAAGATTTTATTGTAGCAAGAGCCTCTGAGGTATTTTTTGGTTAAGGAGCAAAGGAGATGGGGGAAGTTGCCTGCCTCCATTCCTCAGTAGGGTGCTGTGGCCTAAAACTGAAAGTTTAAAACATGTCTATTTTTCACATAGATCATTGAAGCAGTCGATCAGTGCAGGTGCTCAACTTTGTGGGATTCATTCGCTTTTTCTGATCATTTTTTAGCATCTGCAGTTGCAGAAAATAAAAAAAAATAAGCAACCAAAAGCACCTTATTATAGGAAATACAATTTTTTTGTCAACCTGGCAAATAGGAGAAAAGGGCTTAAGTTCTTTCTTACGAACATTATTCATTGAATAATAACAGATGAATTTGCTCCCAAAGTAAAGATATATTATTTGAAATTGGTCCCATATTTAAATATGAAATGAGTTGGCATTTTGTCATGTCAGCTAATGAAACTGCTGGGAAAAATCTGAGAATGAAAAATAGACAATTAAATGGTTTCTTTGAAAACAAAAGAGGGATTTGCATATCTCTCTATAATGATGAGTTTGCAGTTCTTTTCATGCAGGATGCCAACAAAGTGTAAATGTAAATCTGTGATGTGTCTACTTCAGGTTACCGGGATAAGAGTGCTTTGTGTTGTTGCTGTCATCTGCAAAGACAGACGCCCCAGGCCAGGAAACACTGAAAAAGCAGCAGATAACCGTTCCCTTTCATGATGCCAGGACTATAATTCCATCAAATATTCTGCTTGCAAAAAAGGTCTATAAGAAGTTAATACAATGGGTGTCCCTGAAAGCTCAGAATTCATTGCCTTAGGTGTTTGTGGTAATTGTAGCACATTCCTGTAGTTAAAAAAGGAGATACTGCAACTTAGGAGATTGTAACAGCTCCTATGGCATGTTTCAGTGTAGGCAGGTCTAGGATGAGGCAAAGGAAATGGTGTTCTGGGAGAGACCACCGGTCAGTCAGTCCTCTGCACAACAATGTTCAGTGAGGCTGCGTTGTTGAGGCAGATGGCTGTAATTTATGGGGCATGATGCCTGTAGTGAGGGGGGAAGGATTTAAGGAAAACAGTAGGAAAAAAATCTCAAATGTTTGCATGGCACAGCGTTACACTCTCATATTCCAGATGACATGAGACCTCACTTGGAGTATTGTGTGCAGTTCTGGTGTCCTCAACATAAAAAGGACATGGAACTGCTGGAACAAG
>JANRGW010032671.1:13555-44998 GCA_024733675.1 Psilopsiagon aymara | reverse complement strand
CCTGACCCAAACTGACCAAAGAGGTATTCCATACCACATCACGTCATGCCCAGGATGTAAAAAAAAAGGGCAGAGACCTGGAAGGATGGGTGTTTGCTGCTGGGTCAGGCTTGGTATCGGATGGTGAGCGGTTGTATTCTCTTTCCTTGCATCTCCTTTGTCATCATTATTATTGGTGAAGCAGTAGTGGTTTGTGTTATACCTTAGTTACTGGGCTGCTCTTATCTCAACCTGTGGGAGTTGCATTCTTTTGATTCTCCTCCCCATCCCCCCTGGAGGGGGGCAAGAAAGAGGGGGGAGTGAGTGAGAGAACTGGGTGAGTTATAGTGGCTTAAACCACAACAACCTTTTATCTGTCTCTGAGTATGCCTTAAACATGGGAGTATTTTCTCTGAAGAGGACTGAAATGAAGGGGAACTACTCTTTGTGTTGGGATTACTCACACTCTAATAGCCGCTTGAACAATTTTTCTCGCATATCTCTGAAATACCCTTAATTAATCTTGCAGACAACTTACAACGTAATTGTGTCCCTAAACTGTTAACCTTGAAAAATATTTGACAGTGTACTAACATCTCAGGAACTTGTTATCACAGGGAATATAATAAATCCATAAATATCCTAGTTTCTCTCCAAAGCCCCAGAATAATTCTTTGTTGTCGGTCTCTCTTTTTCCCCCCTTCATCTTCTTTTAGACCTGGTGACAGGGGATGCAGAAGGGCATGTTTAAAGAAAAAAGCAGTTTGGAAGATAAGGTAGTTGTATATCATATATAATTTAGTATTTTTTGTTAAAAGTGGATGTCTCTTGCATTTTTCACTCATTTGCATGTCTTCAGGGCACCACAGAACAGAGACACTGGATGGCACAACCTGGCACCTGCAATCAGGACAGAATTAGTCACTGGTAAACAAAAAAGACAACACTGCAATTCACCACAGAGCAACAGTTGGCCTAAAGTTGCAACTACTTTTTCTAAAATAAACAACTCCTTTTAAAAAATAATTATGATACCATATAGGTGAAAAATGTGCCTTAAAGCTGTGTTCTCCTTGGCTGAGAAAATTAGAAATTTTAAATACATTACATCAGTGACCTTTTTAAAGATATAGAAATTCTGAATAACTTTAATTAAAGTTATTAAAATTTCTTCTATTGGCTATTCCTTACAAACTCAGAAGCTCTGTTATATTTAACAGTCTGGCATCAGCTGCTGTTGATAACAGAGACAGTCCTCTTCCAGGCCTGTCTGCTGTTCCTACTATGCTGTCATTTGAAATCATCAAGAAAAAATAATCATAAGCTTAAAAAAGCTAAAGCAGACAGGCTGTTTCAGATTATTTCAGTATGTGTATTTGCTGCAACAACCGAATGTTCCTGTTAAAATTATAGTCTGATTTTCCTCCTGAAAATCAGGCTATAAACAAAAGGATTAGACAAAGATGAACCCAGAGAGAGAATTTAGATCTGGGTTAAAATGTGCACTGGAAATTGTGGAAACACTTCTGTTTGACACTTTCTTTATTTCAAGAATAAATATTCCTAAATGCATGTATTCTTTATGTATTTCTGTATCAAGGATAAACTATGCATCTCTAACAGAAAAAGAGATCATTATTTTACAATATAATTTAGAGGAATTTGAAGGATAGAGATAGGGAGCGAAAGCCAGCACAGCTGCATTTCTTATAACTTTCCCATTAGAATATACTAATTTCCACACTGCTGCCTCCTTACTTTCAGAGTGTGTGTGGATATTATTCTCATATTTGGATCCATCAACCCATAAAGCTTGAAAAGGTTGAGACTGTTTTTTGCTAAAGGAACACTTTCTCACTCAGTTCAGACATGCTTTCAGATTTTGTTTTCTAATCTTCATATAAAATGGGAAAACCAAACTGCTAAAATGACATAAGTACACATTTGTGAACTTACAATGTGTATTCCAAAAAAGAAACTTGATATATCATGTACTTGTAAAACTTGGCTATCCTAGTAGTGGGTGCTTTGCAGTCTGGACCATGTTTTGCATTAAAACAAATCTTCAGTATAGGGAATGACTTTCCTGTGGTCAAAGAGCTGGAGCTTGGAGGGGCTGACTATATTCAAGGTGTCTCAGGGAATGTGTGACATGGCAGAGAGATGAACCTGCATCTTCAAAGCCTGGAAACCCCCACTGCAACAGTATTCTCCTCTGTGTATAGCTTTTTCTCCCAGATGCACTTGCCTTCTCCTCAATCCCTTTTAACGCAGGTTTTCAAGCCAGCAACAGCCAAAACTTTTAAAGGGCTTAAACTTTATAATGATACAACATGTGAAAACGTTTACTGGGAAAATATCAGGGCTGCTGTGTATACACTAAGCATTTCCTTGCCCATAGTATTACATTTTGAAATGCTGTATTTTCTCTTTGAGGGAAAGATTTATTTGACTCTCTCCTTTTCACATACTGGAATTCTTGAAAGGAGGGGCTTTTAACTTCTCACTATTCAGTCACTAAACATACTAGATGACTGAAAACTTAAAAAAAACCAACCAACCAAACAAAAAAAAACCAAAAACAAACCACAAACTTTTAAAAAGCTTCTCAAGTATTTGAATTAATATCAACAGAACATATTTGATCTGGACATGCTTCTAAGTCTATAATCTGAACTATCACCAAATATCTGAAAGTTCACAAAAGGGGTATTTGTGAAATCTTTGTAGAAAGTCAGACATTTCTATAAATGCAATTGCCATTTAGTATCCTACTGTTTGATATTATCACCTGACCAGTGGTAACTATAGTATCCAGTTGTGATATCCAGTGATATCTTTTCCAGATATTATCACTTTTACCAAAAATAAAATCAGATTACCTGAACACATCTATTCCCCACTTGACTACCAGTTATCTAAGCTCAGAGGTCACTACCCATACATCCATGCTTTTGCTAGATATCCAAAAACATTTTTAAAGCATAAGATTTTCAACAGATTAGCACCCCAACCTGTTATTGGCTTTTTTTACATATTTAAATCAGCTATCTCTAACCAATGGCAATTTTATTATCAGCACAATGACAATTATGTCAATATATATACCAGGAATACCTTTATCCCAGTGATATGTTAGTCTTTGTTACCAGCTCCTTTGTTAGAAATACATATTTTTGCACAGCATTCTGTTTGTCCTACGTATGCCACAGCGGCCTATTGAAGCAACACAGCAAAGGCTTCAGGGATTTCCCAACAATAAAGTTGAAATGTCTTCCCTGGTTAGCATTCAGCTGTGCTATAACATTTAGCAGACATTTTCCCTTCTCTCAGCTTTCAATAGGCTACATTTATCAGCATGGAGTAGCAATCAACATGTATTTGCTCATGTATTTATATAAGTCAGCTGTATGCTTCCTCATTATAAGCAATTCTTCCTTTAAAAACACCCTTGCTTTCTTTGTCTTCAGCAAAGAATTTCTGAGTATATATTATGCATGTACGGTTGTGTGTCGAAAGTACTTTTTGGTGTACAATTGATATTATCACAGGTGTTTCATTAAGAGCTAAGTAAATTATTTATGCAACCCCTTATTTCAACCCCAGATGTATTTGATATTGGCATTATAGTAGTAGATAAGTTGGGTTTGTATTTTTATTTTTTTTAAAAAAAGGATTATTTGCATCTCTGCATTTAAAATGTCAGTTCCCTACCAAATGCTAAATTCAAATACTACTAGATTTTTTGAGAAAGAGAAAATGATATATTCTGCAAATCCCTGAATGCTATCTAAGACAGCTTCCCCACATGTAATTAAGCTATGAATGGATAACATGGCCTTTCTGAGAAATGTAAGGAATGACCATGCTTGTCCATTGAACAGAAGAACAATCATGGTCTACTTTGAGTGGCCAAAGGCATTTGACTTCAGAACTAACAGAGGTTCTATGTTTTGTCAGAACTAAATATTTCACATTCTGTGAAAGAGATAAAAGCAACTGGGTGAAAACGAAGGAACCTTATTTTTCTGGTTTGTTTTAAAAGAATGAAAGGTACTTTAAAATTGCTGAAGGGGTTGGAAGATCAGTCATTCCAATGAAAAGACACTGGTGGGCAGAATGCTGATAAGTACTTGGTGTTTAATCACACTTGAAAGACACAGGCACTGTTGCAGATGCTCTTACATGGCCAGCACATACGAGGACAAGAAGGCACAGCAAGATCTCAAGGTGCTAGTACAACAAGGTGCTCTTGTTGCAGTGTACCAGCAGTCGTGCTCTGCTTGCTCAGCTTCATTCCTCCCATCACATGTGGTTTTACTGTCACAGCTGAGGAGCTGAACAAGCAGGCAAAAAATGAGGGGGGGATGACAAGGACTGAGAGCGCAAGCTTCTTACAGAACTACAGCAACCCCCCTATCTATCTATGTCAAAGGGCCAAGAGTTCACTTCCATCACAGATGTTTGCCAGTTTGCCCCTCTAAAAATGTTTTTCCAGATGCAAACATGCACTATCCTTGAGAAAAACCTTGCGAATTTAGTTTTAATAAGTCTCAATTAAATTTTTTTGGTGCAGCTTTTCTCAACCAGATGGTTACAACTTGAAAGGGTCATGAAAGGCAATTAGAAGACACAAGGCACTTAAACTCTTATTATTGCCCAAAATAAAAGTCTAAATCCTACTTTCTAATTCCACTTATACCGTAATTCCCCAAGGTCACAACAGCCTTCTAAAACATATACAACTACCCTACAGAATTTAGAATTATGCTCACAGGGAGGGGTTAATTTCACTGTAAAGGGAAGGAGGTCTTAAATACGTTATACATGAAATAAAGGCCCAATTGACTAGGCAGACTGAAAAATATTGAACTTGTCTTCAATAAATGTGCACATTATGCATTAATTTATCTTCCTTCCTTATCTCATTGACTTGTCTCACCTAATACTTAAATACAATGCTCCCATACTTCTATACTCCATACTTGTATATCAAGCAACAAAATTATTTTTTTTAAATAATATCCAATTCAAAAAGCACTTTGGCACCTGTCTGACCCTCATTGCCTCCAATTTTATGGGCATTAACTGTCCCAGCTGGGTTCCTGGAATAAAGTTCATTGATCTGTGTCAGTCAGGATCTTGAAAACTGAACGCCAGAGGTTTAAGAACCCAGTCTGCTAATATGAATTAAAATAAGCCAGGAGCCTTCACCAGACTTCAGTTCAGGCTCTGACAACTCAGATGCTGCCTAAAATTCAAAATAAAACTCAAAATAAAGCTAAATTATTTGCCTGGGCAAGATTTAAGAAATTATTATCATTGCTGTTGTTATCACTATCACTATCGCTACTGCTATTCCTATTATTACTATTGTTACTACTAATAAAATTATTAAGGAATAATGATTTCTCTCTCTTCAATGGGTTATTCTTCCTGGGGCTGTAGTTTGGGATTCCTGTTTTACGGACAAAACACCAAATGCAATGAAATAGAGATGAGCTGGTGGAAGCTGAGTAAAATGAATCAGAGCTGAATAGATTAATTCACATTTTCCTTGTTTGCTTGTACATACAGATCACATGTAGCTCAGCTGAGTTATAAGACGATAACAAAGAGTGATCTAAACATACCTGAGGCAAACACTCTGAGGAGGGGAAGAACCCTTTGGAGTAGTATGTGGGGCTATGAGTAGGATGAATGCGATTAGAGAGGAAATGGAGTTGAATATTAAGAAGAAATTATTCCTAGCAGCAAGATCAGCTAAACTAAAATAGTCTCCCAAGGGAAGCAATAGAAATGGTGCCATTTGACATCTGTAATGCTAGATTTTCCAAACTATTAGAAACACAGTGTGGAGAACAATTTTACATCTGCAGAGAAGTGAAAGAACAACCTAAAACAACCTCACTGAGACCCTCACCTTTCTAACTGCATATGCTTATTTGGAAGTAGTATGGATAAGGTCCCCAAAATGCATCACTGTGTTAGCTACACATGCACACAGTAAGACACAGTGGGTACACAGATTTAATGAAACACTATAATTAAATGTAAATTATCTATTAAATTTTTTTCAGATGTGAAAAAATTCCCACAAACCAAGCGGAGTTAAAAAAAAAAAAAAAAAAGAGTACATTTGTTTAATTTTTTTTAAGAAATGCTTCTCCATAGAGGCCAGTGTTTTAATTAAAATTATTTATTTTGGTCCCTTGAGATCTTTCTGTACGCATTTCCTATCCCAAGGCAAATATAAACTTAACGTAAAGTGATCAGGAGGAAAACTAGAATGGTTTTCCTGACCAGATTCCAATGAGACAGGCTGAGCCCAACTACAAATGTGTCAGCTCCATGGCATTACTGAAAATAGGGCTGTGAAAGAGGAGGCTTGGCACTGCAGGAGTTAAGCAGTAGCTGGGCATTCTGGAAGAAACATCTCACTCTCTGGCAAGATGTCCAGAGCCTAAGGAATAGGAGAATTGTGTGGCCTTTATTAAATCCTCAGCCTTTTAATATGATCAGTCTGTTTCCTGCATTATCTATATTAGTTAGCCTATCGCATTGTATTTCTGTGCTAATACAAAAGTCATAAAACACAACTAAAGCTTTGCAGTCTTCTTTCTCCTGCCATTGTTGACAACTTGAATAATATTTCTTATTGGTTCTAATAATGCAAGACTTTCTCCATTTGTTTCAGATAGACCTCAATAGTGACTTCCCAAAGCAGCATTTTTCTTACTGAAGTCAGTAACTACACTTTAATTTTAACAGTAAACTTGCAAGTCTTGATACTGGGCTGTGGCAAGACAAGGCGCTAAAGGGTTCAGGATGTGGCTGGTGACAGTCTCACCACCCCAACTGGCATGTTCAGAAGGCAGAAGAAAAATTCCTGCAACTCTTCTTCATGAACCACGCATCAACTTCAGTAAAAGTCTGTCTGGCTCACCAGCATGTGATGCCCCAGGAAGAGAAAAATTTAACTTGGTCATCTTCCAGAAGAGATGCCTTTCCATCTCTCCAGATAGACCAACTCCGAATGATCCCTAGTGATAAGAATAACACAGAGCTGCAGGAAAGAGCGGGTATGATTCAGCATACAGACAGACTCATCGTGAGACATCTAAAATTCAGGTAAGACTAAGGAAAACCAAAGACTGCTGAGAAATGCATAAAAAACTATGGAGTGACAATATGAATCTTACAAAGGAGGTCCCTTCATCAGCACGATCAGCAGAAACCTTGAAGCTTTTCCTGCTCAAATCAGAACTCCCATTGTCTTCAAATGAGACCAGGGGCAATACTTCAATCCCACTAAATTACATTACTTTTATTCATATGAACTCTCACAAACTTTGGAATGTCTGAGGGCCTAGTCCACGTAGGTTTTTGTTTGTATGTATGAATAATAAATGTTAGATAATGTAAATTATGTACATAACACAAACCCTTTCCAGACAAAATTAATTACTTAGATTTGGTACCAGTTTGTATCAGACTTGCTGATGTTAGTGTTTGCAATATCTTGTCCTTGCACTGTAGGAAATTCCATGGGAATAGAGCTCCTCAGCTGGTCCAAAAGGATTAAAAGAACTGATGGATTAAAGAGTAATTTAATAAAAACAAAAAATTGAAATTGACCAGCCTACTGCGGGACTGTATACAAAGAAAAGTAAATAAACATGGCTTCATTACACAGCTCACTACTCACCAGCTAATACGCAATCCCTATTCCGTGGCCATACTCAGTATCTTATCAGTAATTTTTCCCTAGGAAAGCCAATAAAATAAGAACGTGTATTGCCAAGGTGAATTTTTAAGAGTTTCAATTTTAAGTTTCCTGTTAGGGATAAGGTAAGATTTATGGATGATATACTGATTTATAAATATATTTAGACAGTTAGTGTTTTTTGCTTTAGTCTGAAACTTGAAAACTTGACGTAAAGAAAGATTTTTAAAAATTTTGCAGTATACAAAATAAATCCAACTTATACTTTCAAAGAGCTGTTTGGGTGCATAAAAGATGATGAAAGAAACAGTGGAAGAAACCCCCTAAAATTTGCTTGTATTTATAATGCTCCATTATTTTCTCATTAACAAATTTTAAAGGAAATTGTATTAGTGTCTCCAGAGGATGAGCTATATAAACAAGAGCTACAAATTTATCTGTGCATTAAAATGAATGCTATGGTAACTGGTTTGTTCACTTTGGCTGCAATTTAAAAACCTAACGGGTGTATTATCCTCAGATAATCTCACCCTTTAGTCCTTACATATATTAAAACTCATACCTGTAATCCTGTGAGACACTTCCTAGCTAATATCACCGCTGCCTTTGTCTGGTTTGTCACACTGCAACCGAAATGTGCCTCTTCCAACTTCAAGTAATATTATTTTGATCATTCCGAATCATTAGTTTATGTCTGACAAATGTGTAAAGATTTATTTCCTTGGACAGTAGCAAAAATCTTCTTAGCAACATAGTGCAGTGTGCAGCACTAAGTGGAGCAGTGAATTGCGATTCTTCAAGGTGTCCAGGACTTCGCGAGGCACAGCCACAGTGGAGCCATCAACTGCAAAGCTATGAATCCTTAGAGGCCAGTTCTGCACCAGTGATGATAGTCCGTGCCTTGGCTATTGGTACCTCACTGACTGGGTTTGCCAGTCTTCAAAAAGGAAACCTCAACAGGGTTGCTTCTCTGGCTACATCTGGGTGTACTGTGTCTTGTTGGGGTCCTACTAAATGCACCAGGGAACAGGTGCAGCTTAGGGCTGCTCATGTCTACACTCTCCTTCCAACAGTTTCAGAGCAACTGAAGTGGAGAAGGTCTTCCATCAAGCTGTAGACTTGGCTTTTGTGGTTTGGTTTTAGTTTGATTTTTTTTATTTAAAATTCTTCTTTTGAGGTTCTATGCATAGAGATTTACTGGAACGACTGGGATGACTTAAGCTTAAATCAATAATTTTCAGTTACTCACAGCAATCTCTTCCATTGAAATCTGACCTGCACATGATGATGGATCCTCTGTGCATTGACTGGTAGCTGACTATGGTGGACCAGTATTTGGACATAGCCACTGCACACTGGAAGAGCATGCAGATGAGGAGACAGGATCCAGTTCTTCCTACTGCAGGTGAGTAAGTGCCTGAAAGGAGCACATCCCATTTTCCATGAAACATCAGTCTTGGAAGCAGAAGGCATTTTCTGTTCTCCAGGCCTGAGCCTTTCAGTAGCCAAACCCCTGTCAGAAGGATCATATAATCATAGAATGGTTAGGGTTGGAAAGGACCTAAAGATCATCTAGTTCCAACCCCCCCGCCGTGGGCAGGGACACCTCTCACTAAACCATGCCACCCAAGGCTCTGTCCAACCTGGCCTTGAACACCGTCAAGGATGGAGCATTCACAACTTCCTTGGGCAACCCATTCCAGTGCCACACCACCCTCACAGTAAAGAACTGCTTCCTTATGTCTAATCTAAACTTCCACTGTTTAAGTTTGAACCTGTTACCACTTGTCCTATCACTACAGTCCCTAATCAAGAGTCCCTCTCTGGCATCTGTGTAGGCCCCTTTCAGATGCTGGAAGGCTGCTATGAGGTCTCCATGCAGCCTTCTCTTCTCCAGGCTCAACAGCCCCAACTTTCTCAGCCTGGCTTCATATGGGAGGTGCTCCAGTCCCCTGATCATCCTTGTGACCCTCCTCTGGACTTGTTCCAACAGTTTCATGTCCTTTTTATGTTGAGGACACCAGAACTGCACACAATACTCCAAACAAGGTCTCACAAGACCAGAATAGAGGGACAGGATCACCTCCTTTGACCTTCTGGTCATGCTCCTTTTCGTGCAGCCCAGGACATGGTTGGCTTTCTGGGCTTCAAGCGCACACTGCAGGCTCATGTTCAGTTGCTCATCAACCAACACCCCCAATCCCTTCTCCACAGGGCTGTACTGAATCACCTCTCCACCCAACCTGTAGCTGTGCTGGGATTGCCCCTGACCAGGTGTAGGGCCTTGCACTTCACAAGAATCTCCAGTCTTATGAAAACTGAAGGAAATCAGCACACTGGTGCATTCACTTCCTGCTTTGAATTAGTCAAGAAAGTGACAGCCACCAGTTTCCCTGGGTTTTTTTCACTCAATCATAGCTCTCCTCATACTGTTTATTCCAACACTGATTCTCTATTAGTCATTTTCCTACATAAGCTATATAAATTACAACACAGTGTCACTGGAGTGTGATTCAGGGATGGAGATTTTCTTATTAAAAGAAAATGACCTTGCTTTTCAATGTTGAAGTCAAATCCTAAGTGTTAGCAAAGACTCCTGAAAGTCGTAATCAGCAGTTGTATGGCTTTTATACTGTTCCTGGTATAAATTGCTTCTGAACATGCCTTCACCTGTCAGTTCTGTTGAAATATTCTTGAATGTCATAAACTCCTACATCTTAAAGCCAGGTGTTGAGAGTATCCCTATTATTATCGCTACATTGTCAGCAACAATAAAAACAACTAATAAGTGATGATAGGGATGTAAACGTCTGGTTCCTGTGTACAGCTTGTCATTTGCAGTCACATCTAACACTGCAAGAGGAGTCTTTGGAAGTGGTTGCTGAAAAAATTGATGTCTTCTGGGAAACGGCTCCATAAAAGAAGCATCCATGTTTAATTCCACTTTATCTTTTCTGACTTAAATGTGCTCATAAAATACATGTAGGCTGATGAACATGTACACATGTGTATTAATAACATTTAATTTAAAAGGCCCATATTCCAGCCTTTAGCAGGATCAGAATGGAGGCTTGGCTGCACTGACTCGGGCAGTGTTACCAAAGCCTTGTTTAGAGAATGAGTCAGTAGCTTTGGCTTGCAATCCAGAGACAAATCAAAAGAGGAGGTACCTTGCACGCATGTTGCCACTGTCCTGAACACAATATCACATTATTCCAGTGCCTTGATACATCAGGTCTATTCGTTCTCTATTTTGTATAGGTTATAATCAGGGACTCACTAATATCTGTCTCAGAAAATTGTTTATAGAAGTCTATTTTTGCACCTGTCATGCAAAAATAATTAAAAAGTGGGCATGAAAGGGAATTGCCTATCATACCTGGGTGAGACTTGTCCTTGTGCTTTTCCTTATCCGGGTTCCTTGGTTTAACAGGTCTGTTAAATATCTTTTGCAGGAAATCTTTTCCCTTATACATACTGTGTATATTTTGCCTTTTACAACATATTAAATTGCCCATGTAAGAAGAATACGTGAATTATTAATACTGTACCAGGAAAGACAGTGTAGGGGGAACAGAGAGAATATTGCATGATGTGATAAAGCAACCACTAGTTTCAGTTAGATGCCTGGGTAAATGGCTCTATAAGAAACTCTGTGGCTTGTTGCTCAGTGCATAACTAGTTGATCTCAGCTCCTGCTCACTGTGGTTATCTCTTTGAGTTTTTAGGTTTTAAGCACAAGTTGATACAAAAGCTTCCACAAATTATTAAGTGGGAAGTTCAACTATGTCTTTAAATGGGAAATGTAGTTCCTTGCCAGTTATAAATCCAACGGACAGGAAGATCCAGACTTTCCTGCTTCATCTTAATCTCTTTGCGGGATTAATTGGCTGAATTTTTAGCGCCTTTTTTTTTTTTTTCCCCCCTGATGAATTATTCTTTTTGGCTGGG
The DNA here is from genome assembly GCA_024733675.1 of Psilopsiagon aymara. Classification (NCBI taxonomy): domain Eukaryota; kingdom Metazoa; phylum Chordata; class Aves; order Psittaciformes; family Psittacidae; genus Psilopsiagon; species Psilopsiagon aymara. The sequence goes on along the minus strand of JANRGW010032671.1, from coordinate 33,342 downwards.
AGTGGAATCCTTTGTTTTCCACATCAGTCTGTATTTTCCCACCTCAGCTTATTTCATTAGCTTTCCTAAACATTAATGCATTCCTGCATGTCTTAAGGGCTTTGTAACTAAATATTGCCTCCAACTGACCACATGCAAATTACCAAGCAAGGCACAAATTTGAGGAAAGCAATAATTTTGTCCACACTGGGAAAATGGAGACTGTAAGATGCAGATCTGACACTTCCAAAACATCTTTTTCTACCTTTCTAGTGTTGGGTTTTTTGGAGATTTATTTCTTTGTTGCTTTGTCAGGGGTTTTTTGTAGATGAGGGTCAGAGACCATTTTGGCCTACAACACAGACTTTGTGTTTTGTTTTGTGTCAACTTCATGTTACCAGTTCTTTTCCTCTGACTGAAGTCAAATATCAAACTGCAAATCACTCCTTCATCTATTACAGTGTGAGTCAGAGAAAAAAACCTTTATACTTTTTAGGAAATAATTGGGTAATGCTATAACAGGACCTAAGAAAATCATGGTAACAGGCTGTCATAGGCTTTCAAAGCAGAAAGGGGAAAACTGTTTCACAAAAGACTTTAAACAGTTGTATCTGCAGACTTCAGCTGAACAAATTGCACGTGGGCAGAGAGGAATAAATGAAGTACTTAGATAAATTTTTTAGTCTGCATTGTTCCTGTCCAAGCTTTACAATTTTGCAGATAATTTTGAGCATCTCAAAATTTTAAGTTATTTTTATCCTCTAAGAAGTATCTTCTACATAAATAGTTGTTGCTAATGTATTATAAGCTAGGATTAGTTTAATTAGTGGCTTCACAAGAAAGTAATGACTATTTAAGCCCTGAAAATAAGCTAATTATTTTGTATCACATTATTGCTAATGTTGTCTTCAGTTCCCATAAGGTTGTGTGTTCAAAATGATGGATGGCAGACATGCTAATTAGTGTATTTCTTGGAATCATGTTGCCAGTTTTTTATAACATATTAAAAATCCTCTTTTATGCAAGACTTCCTATATATTGCTATTCAGGGTAACTGACAACCTGATTCAGTGTTTTTTTGTAAGGTTATATCACCATCAAAGTTGCTCATACAGTTGCACAAGATACAACAGTCATTTTTCCCTAGTACTCTGCTGAAAAACCTATCAGTTTAATTATTTGCATGTTTTCATGAATTCCTTCTACTTATATTACTTCATTACATTTCATTCAAAGCAGTTAAATAACTCCAAATTAATAAGTAGAATCTGAGTATCTGGACTTCTAAGACTCAAGATCCCTTCAATAGCATCTGAAAACTTCCTGAAGCATCTCTTCCTAGTAGTCCTTATCCTACCATTCCACCACTGCATGCTGTGATTGGACCTTACACCACATATCAGGAGATGGGAGTGGAAAGTCCGTAAGATCCACAAGTTTCATATAATGCAATGGAATCTAAACTTACGTCAGTTTTCTGTAACATGTTTAAAGGCATATGAAATATCTAGCATTTAATTCTTATCTATGCTTTTCTTTTTTCTGGATATGATTGTTGTCTTTTCTTTAAAATCACAGTTTACTTTTAAGTCCACTTGTTCTTACTTTTCCGATGAAATATTTCTTCATTGTTGCAATTTCACATTATCTGTACTTCCTAGTCCTTGAACATTTTTCACATGCCTACATACACATTACACACACATTCCAAGATCTCAGCTGTGTATTTGCAGTTAATGATTCAGTTTATCCTGACATGCAAACTCTTACAAAGTGATGATAAATGATTCCTGATTAGATAGTGGATATCGACAAAAGAGCACTGGAATTAAGCAGATGAGGTTTTGGCTCTACTTTTAACTGGCATATTGTTTCTGGTTCATCTTAAATTTCCCATGGTGTTAGTCAATGTAAATCCCTGCACGCCTGCCTTAAAAAAAAAAAAAAAAAAAAGAGTAGAGATACATAATAGAAAAAAATATAGGATTTCAATAAACATAAGTATCTCTTTCTCAAATCGAATAATGCAAGCATGCAAGCATACATATTTTACTGCAAACCAAATTGCTCACAGAAACTTACTACACTATTATTCAGCATCTATGCAGTTTCTGCTGCTGGTTATTGTCAAATAAAAAATTATTATGCTCCGTTAGACAGCTTTTGCCTTTAAAAAAATTCCTCTGAATGTCTTAGGTGAAGGCCCCTTCAATAAGGACTGATAGGGTTTTAGTTCTGCAGCATATCCATTTCCCATATGTGGAATTTCCCAACAATGTCATCTTATCTAATCATTGCTTGGTAATGCTGGCTCCATCAGAAATCTTCCATAGAAAATGAGAGTACCAACCTTTGTCTCCTACTGAAAACGCTCATAAATAATGGCATGTTGTGACACCAGTCAATAAGGAAGCAAAGAGCAGTTCCAACGTTCTGAAAGGCAGAGGGCTATGAAGGAAGAGTAATCTGATTCTTATTTTAATTTTGTATCAGAGGCTTCCTCAGATCTAGATTGTCCCAAGCCCTTGAAGGAATATTAAGGGGAAAGTCACAGCTTTCTGGCAACAGCCAGACAACAGTTAAACTGTGGCTGATTGGGTGCAGTCACAGTCCTTTTTTTATACTCCTAAGTTAAAGCTCAAAAATGTGAGCCCCTGAATTCTCCCTGATGAAATTCATACCAGCCTGCAAAGGATCAACTGTGGAGGTAAAGCCAGTGTATGCATGTGAGAGCATGTTCATACAAACGTGTGTAAACAGGCAACTCCAGACACATGCATTACACTCATTTTTTCTTCTGACGTTCCTATCAACTCAATGTTGCTCCCATTTATTATTGTTGTAACTGGATGTTTATTAATTTAATGTTCAATATTTTGATCATAAAACATATCCCAGCCTTCATTTATTACACCTTCCTCACAAACCCAGCTAGGAATCTCTCGCAGGCCATCTTGGCTACAGATCCTTCTCAGATACTTCTGGTTGATGAAACAATTATTTTTTTTAAATCTCATTGACATTATGATCCCAAGAGCATAGTATGAGTTAAATATTTGCTTATTATAATTGCACATTTCACATGCTAGAAGCAATTTCTGTATTATATTACTGGAACAATATTCTGTACTATGGAACTCTCTAATAAGGAATCAAATTCAATCAGACTTGAAAACTATTCATGTGAATGACTTCCATTACTTGATATTATCTGTAATGCAATAAACTGAGTATTTGATAATAAGGCTGTTATATTAGGGATATGCGTAACCTATTTGTTATGTATCATATGAATCACAGAAATGGCGTGCTCAAAATTAATTATATTTTAGGGTATATCTGAATTACAGCTAATAAAAAAAAAAAAAACCACTTTAAATGTGTTTTATAGAGAAAAAAAATAGATATGGTGCTGTGACCTCATTTTTGAAATAGCTTTTCTTAATAAGCTATGAATGCTACCAAGAAAGTTTATTCACTACATAGATGTCTCGCATTGCAAGCTGCAGCAATGATGGCTACAGAGTATGACCTTTCAAAGAAATATTACACAATATGAAAAATATTACATCAGCTTTCAAAGTAGAAAACTTGAAAGAACTTATAAAAATAAAAGCATTTCAAAGTCAAATGTTTTATATGAAGTGTTACCCATGGGAGCTTTTTTCATAAATATATAAATGCATCTTTTGGGGACTGCCCATAATTGCTGTATTACATATTCTTATTTATTCTTGGAAAACTGATTTCTGATTTTGAAAATAAATCAATTTGGGCTTTTTCAAGTAATAGGGACAGGCAGAAAATATGTTTGCATTTGATTATAGTAATTACATATATACATGAGTATCTTTTAGTTCTTTATTAAGCTCATTGAGAATGACTTTTTATCTTAAAGCAGAACTACACCCCAGTGGAAGGGAGAAATATAACACATAAAGTAGGTAATCCCACAGTATGAAGATCTGATAGTGAGCTACATCCTTATGAGATACATATATATATATAAGGGATGCAGTCTGAGGTACCACCAGGTGAGTCAGGGTAGTAAACACCGCTAATGTTCATCCTTGAAGGGAATGCGTAGAGAGTTCATTGCAGACTTATGGAAAGGGAGGTAAAAAGAAACCAAAGGAGAAAGCAGAAACAGAGGTCAAATCCTCTGGCCCCAAAGAAGGAGAAGGTATAGCCTGGGCAGTATTCAAAGAGCAACTGAATAGAGGATGGTTAGACACTACACGCAGAACAGGAGTTACTTTTAAGGAAGTCCTCTCTTATCATTAAAAAAAGTTTCATATGTGCAGCTATACCAGACCTCTAAAGCAAAGCTACATGAGCTTCTGGATGGGGCCTGGGGCCCTGGGCAGGAGGTCATTTCCAGCAGCAACTTCCGGGCGCTGCCTGACCTGCCTGCCATTCTTCATCACTCCTTCCTTTCCATGTCTGTCCTTCTCCCTGCCCACACTGCAAACACTTGGAGAGTGCTTGGTGCCTACAGCTTGAAAAGCTCACTTGGGGTGCTCAAATTTGACAGAAGGAGTATTTAGCTAATAAGTGTTATGGTTGTGTCAACCCTGCCATGGCTCAAGAAACTACAAATAATATCAGTCATATTTACGGGTTTGTGAGTTAATCCTAGTATCTTTGAAATATCCATCAGATTTAGCAAATGTTCTCTGGCCTGTCTTGTGAAAGGCTCTCAGAGTACTTAGCATTTTCTCCCATTATTCCTGCACATCAAACACATGTGGCTTCTTTTAAACTGGTATTTAGACAAAAATTATTGATCTTGCTTCTTCATCAAGCTATTGCAGGCAAATTCAAAACCAGGAAAAAAAAATACATCAGTTTCTTGTTTTTATTGACATCTCACAGGAGTTTAAAAATCCAGTGAAATAGTTTTGTTGAATTATGTCCTGCCAGAATTTGTAGCAATTCTGCCCTTTTTTCTCTTAAATCTTTAGTTTTGCTAATTACTCTCCAAGATGGTGTGGATAATCCTAGTGAAGATGCAAGGTTTCTCTGGTCATATGCAATGTCACGGCTTCCAATCAAATCTTCAAAAAAATTTTATTACCATACAACAGTTTGAATTCTGAGAATGTTACAAAGAAATTTTAAAAGCTACTGAAAATGTAACTGCTGACAACCAACATAATTAGTTCCATATTTGCTTCTATCTCTGTTTTATACATATATATGGACTTTCAAACTCATTTATTGGCTTTACTGACATGAATAACCAAAAGCATGATTTATAATGATTTGTCATCCAGTATTAGATTTTAAAAAATGTAATTAATTTTGCATTGGCCACAGTTAATGATGAGCTTGTTAACAATTTTGAGGTGAAGCCAAGAGCTATTAGCTACATTAAGGACCAGTTTCAAGAAAATGACTCCTTTAATAATCCCCAAAATTAGTTAGAATGTTTTTTCCCCTTTCATAAAACCATTTTAATGTATATAGATATGTTAAAATCTATAGACAAGATAGGCTTTGAGGAAAACTGATCATGCAATTAAAATTATTGACCAATGCTTGAACCAACTAAAATTATATCAAACTTCTTTAAGGTTATTCTAAAGAAATAGCCTTGTGAAATTAGTTGCTAGTTACTGTACTTAAAAATCAACATATCAGTTTATTGTATAGCAAAGGTCTGAACAAGAGTGGGTGACTATTTGGAGGAACTTTGCTGCCACTAGACTTCTGCCAGTTGTCTCGGCTGTCAATCTTACTAAAAAAGAAATTAAGGTTTTCATTGAAAATTTAATTGAAAATAGAATTTAATTGAAAAAAATCTCTTTGTCCTAATGTGAGGCCCCTGCTGGGTGGGGAAGCTGAGCATAACAGTGGTCATTGTGCTATGAACTATGGTCATATGACTATGATCATAGTCTTATAGTCTAAGACTTGGAGAACTTGCAAAAAGAATGAGAACTATGTATGAATAATTAACGTATAAAAAGGCGGGCAAGAAACTTAAATTCTTTTTCTAGCAAACCTCTTTATGATTTTCAGAAAGGACTGTATTAAAAATAAAATAAAAATCTTGAAAATAAATGTCTCAACACAGAGTGCTGTGAAAAGAATAGACTTAAAACTTATTTTGAATAGGTGGGAGGAACAGACCTGTCAAAATCACTGAGAAACACAACTGCTCTGTAACTCTAAACTCTGGGTTTGAACAGGAATTTAGAAGACTGAATTTTAGCCTCAAATTTAGCAAATGTTGACCAGAATCTACATTCAATAAAAATGTACTGAACTTATGTAAACAGCTATATGAAAATAAAAGTACTGTTTCATAAAAGATTTTAAATTCAATTGCATTCAAAACTGCAGTAGATTTTCAATGTTTCTCCACAGCAAATATATAAAAATGTGGGAAAGCCATTTTCCATGGCTTCAGAAGTTTTCATTAGGTTTTCTTCCATTTTTAACATCGCCATAATATATAAAGTACAACCCAAAAATATTACAAACTCAAACTGAAATTTGTTTCAAAATTTAAATATTAAAAAATAAAATCATTATTCTTATCTTATGAGACACTTTTACCCTATTTTTCCTATATGAAATCTCAGTGAACTTGGCATGAACTTGACATAGCGCCAAGAGCTTCTGTATGTATTTCAGTACATATTCAGAGCAAAGCAAACCCCAACACAACAACAGATTGCAAGAAGGGGAGAAGAGAATCATCCCCCAAGGACAAACTCCATCCCCTAACATTTTAAAAGATGTTTGGCCTCAAACTAACAAACCTGGACACAGGTCATTACTGCAGCACAGCCCTCCCCAAATAAAAAGCAGTGACTGTCCAGTGCTTGTTCTGTGGACATAGCATGGCTTTATGGCTGTCTTTAACCACCTCTGGAATTTAATAGTGTGTCAGCAATTTCATGAACACAAATCCCTTCTCGTGTTCCTCACTCACTAGGACTGCTATTGTAATGGCACTGTAAACCCAAACTCAACCATGGTGCGGCTGGACTTCCCTTAAATAAGAGTGATTCCAGCTGTGCACATGTGTAGGTGGGATGCTGTATTTCCAGCTCCGCACGGAGCCAAGGTTCTCCATGACCACTGCCAACATATTTGTGTAGGCAACACAATCAACAGAAGACGTCATCTAACCTTAAGAAATGAGAAAGTAAATATAAGGAATCTTTACTCTAACCCAGAAATGAATTGTGGAAAATAAAGAAGATATTCAGGAATATCTGCATGCATGGTGACCTTCCCATTTATATGAAATTCTCTGTAGGAAGATGACCTAAACAAGTACTTACAGCTTAATGCAACACAGGGTGCATGTGTGCAGACAGCCTATCCCCATCCAAGTTCATTCTTGAAAGGCAATATTTTATTGAGAGCAAGAACATACACTTTAAAAATATAGAGAAGTTTAAGACCCTCTAAATGTCTTGCCGGAGGCAATCTGTTTCCTTTCACAGTATTGCTCATGAAACAGGTCTGCAAGGACTGTTCTTAGCACTTCCCATCAGCGCTGCAGCAATGAGGGCACAGTTCTCACCCCAGATCCAAGAGACACTGATGGCTTCTGCAGCTCCATCACAGCCATGCCTCCTGCACATCCCAGCCCCTCTGCCCTACACATGGAACCCACCCCAACTCTGCACAGAAGACTCCTGCCAACTGAACTGAAGGCTCTTCTCATCCTACACTACCAAATCGCACACCAAAACTAAGGTCAGGAGCCACACGTGTGTCGCTGCTGGCATGGAACACAGAATTGCAGGACCCTTCCTCATGGAGCTCTAGGAGCAGGGTCTCCTCTGTGTCTCCCCTCCACCTCAGAGCCTCCAGGAGGCTGCCTGCAAGGATGCACAGCTCACTCATTTGGTGGAAAGTTGCTGAACCAAATCTGTATATTCTAAAACAGGATGCTAAATTCAAACCATATACAGGGAAGGAGATGAGCCTATAGAAATAAGCACAAAAAATGCTTTTGTTCTTGTAGGATAAACCCATTTAAACCAATTTCACTTAACTAATGCTTACATTTGATACTGAAATGCCCTCCCAGGTACCTTCAAATTCTACTGAAATGATTAAATATATTTTCTCATATTTGCTTTGATTTTTTGACCTAATAAAATCAGCACACATTTGGTCAATACATACATTTAGTCAATCCAAATAATAACACACAAAGCATATAAGTACAAAACATATAGTTTGCTCCTTGTAGCTCTTCTAGTACATAGTTGCTTTTACATAGGTGTGACTGTGATGCTAAAGAGGATGCGTGGAAGGAGCAGAACTTGAGGTGCAACAGTTGCCACAACCGTAGTCTGTCTCACCATCTCTGTGCTTGATACAGTCTTAATAATGCTCCTTTAACCTGGGACTTTGGCAGGAATAGATGTATTAATAAAACTATCCAATATTAGAGCAAAGTCTTGGTGATCTGACTAATGAAAATTATAGGCTTTTATTCCTCCCATTTGAAATAGTAGTTCTCAGTCAATCACTTGTTAACCAGTCTTTACTGAATACTATAGTGGAAAGAAAGAAATTGCACAGCTAAGCAGAAATAGGGGGAAACAATTATAAATGGAGCCTCCTGGGTCTAAAGTGCATTATCATGGACCTGGGAAGAGCAATTTAGGGTACATTATCTGCAAGAGCAACAGATCTTCACTCTTTACACATCCTCTCAGGTCACTTTCTCCAAATTTCCCCTTATCACTGCAACCCACAGCTCACATGATCCAGCTGGAGTTTCTTCAAGTGCAGACAAGGAAATTCCACTAACTCTGGAAAATCAGGATTTTGGCTTCTTGAAACAGAAATTGCTACAGTTCTGGTGAAAATAAATTCCAGCTGGTTCTAATGAAGTGATGCGCTGTCCAAGAATGCTTGGGCATAAGCCATGCCTCTATGCCCATTCAGGGAACATCAGGATGCTACACTAACGCTTAGGACTTACTAGATTTCACAGATGTCGGACATGAACTAGTACAATGTCCCTGGGGGGTGAAGTGGAATTGTTCTGTGACCTATAAATAATACAAAGGAGCTAAGATGGAGAAGATGGAGGAGAAAATGTACACTGCTAAACTCCCAACTTAATGTGCTATATGTGTATTCTGAACTAGAGGCTAAATTTACCATCCTTGACAAAATTACAGCAAAGAGATTTGAAACATGTCCCTCAGTGATGGTACCATTCTGTTTGGCACCATCCCTCTCACACGAATCATTAGCTGTTCTGCCCAGAGCTCACCCTAAGGGAAGTGCCACAGGGTACCACATCCAGCACTTCCCAGAACATGTTATGCAGTGAAGGATGGGAGGAAAAAACCTAGCAGCATCACTAACACTGATGTGGGAATTTGTCATGGTGACACTGATGATACTGAGAGTCCTACATTGCAATGACTGGTTTACAATAAAAATTACTTGAAATGCTGGATCAGAAAAAGGATGGTTCAGTCTATCAAATCACTGTCAGCTGCAAATTATATTGCCCATCCCTAGGCAATGGGGAACATCATTGGTTTTGCTCACTGGTGGTTTTATTTTTATCTGTTCGGTTAAAGTCAGGCTCTTTCCTCACACTGGTACAGAGAAAAAAGGGCTTGGTACTCCTTACTTGCAATAAAAGGAGCAAGTAAGCCCTGAATTGCTAAAATCAGACACATTTTTTGAGCGACTGCTTTCTGTCAATGCAAGGTTACCTTCACGGAAGAAAGTAAGAACAAATGGTATTTCAACATATGGGATTCCAGGAGCCTAAGACTTGTTGTTTCACAGCCCCTCAACCACAAGTGGCCAGCACTCTGGTTTGGTTCCCAGGGTTACACAAGAGGAGCTGGGCAGGGCTGGAAACCTCTTTTCGAATGCTGTGTTGAAGTAACTTTAAAACCTGCTATAATTTGCTGGAGACAGGATGGAAATGCACACATCTAATGCCTTCATTCCTAGGGACTGATCATCTTGACGCTGTCAGTTGCAAGCAAAAGTTGTTGCACTGTGATGTCTTGATGTTTCTACAAAATGTGAAAATGTAAGATGAAGTTATGAAGTTGTATTGGACTGAAATAACTACCAATAGACTTCACTGAGAGCCTATGAGAAACTCAAAAGCATTACTACCCCCAAAGTGTCAGGATATGTTGCTTTTATTGCCAGGCACACCTGTGTTACAAACTTAAAGTGGAAGTAGTCTCCATCCCTGGCACAACATACAACTGTCAGACAGTCAAGACTCTCCCTCCAACTCTCCTTCATACTCGTATTCAGCTGTCTATAAGCTCCAGGTACTCCCATCTCTTCTAAGTTTTAAGACTATGCCCTTCCTTGGGTAGCAAAGCTTTCTTAACACATCTTCCTGACATTGCAGGATACAGTCAGACTGAGGAAAGGAGAAAATCTACTGAAAAACATAAACATGGCTGACTAAGTTGGAGAGGGAACAATGTCTGTCCTCTTAACCTGGAGAATTCACTGCTCTATGTACTTGGCTCTCCCTTTCTCTCACTCTAATTTTAGGGCAATTTAAGCAGTCACCTGTGTACCTGGGAAAGCCTCTACTGTGGTAAATACTTGTCTAAACACTGGCTTTGCACAGTGAAATAAAGCCACGCATCACACCAAGGGAGAGGGTAACTACCCTTCATGTTGCACCCAGTACAAAAGAACTGTGTCTATGAATAACTATCTACTCACAAGATTATGTTCATCAGCAAAAGTGAATAATTTAGAGTAAGGACACATTGAAGACCTCTATAAGGTGCAAGTAGCTATAAGGAAACATCAAGTATTTATTGTCCACCTACTCCTGTATGTTCGTGTTCCATTTGTACCCTTGCTCAGCTGCATATGTGCATAGATGGCAGAAATTATGCTGCGACACTGTGTCAGCATTGCACAACCAGGAGCTGCTCTGACCTGAAGTGTGAAGCAAAGGATAACAAAAAAAGTTTGAAAAGATGTATGTAATAATGGCCGAGACTTATTAAGAACTAATGAAATGTTGATATTGTTATTATTATTGCTATTATGCTATGGCAGGTGAAAATCACAGAGAGAAGGAGGCTTGCTTTGAAGATACCTACTCGTCCCCTGTCTCATCCTTGGCTGGGAGGCAGCTCTGCCACCAATCTGGTGCTGCAGTTTCTTCTCTTGGAAATAACAGAAGCAATTCTGGAAAAACAAAAACCTCATATCTGACCTCAATAAATAACGCATCCTACACTAGGTTATCACACGTTTGAAAGCTTTGTGCTCAGGATGCCACAAAGTACGCGACCTTTGCAAATGGGCAAGTTTGTTGCGATAAGGCTTTCCCTTGACATTGTTTTTAGGTTGTCAGTGAAAGTCCAGTGGATTAGCGTCCCCTAAAATCTTGCTAAGCTGCTTGCCCCAAAATGTGTTTATGTGGATCATTCAGAAAACTGCATGAGACAAAACATCAATTATTACTATAAAATAGATTTTTTTTTTCTATAATTCTGTTCGATATGCACTTCTACACTTGGGATGCGAGGTTCAGAACTTCATTCATTTTTTAAAAGTCTGTAAAGAAATTCAAAATGTGATCCTGCTCTTGACTGCGAAATGAAAATCAAAAGCAAAAGCCTTTTACCTTTCTTTTCATTTGAATCCATCTGGCCTCCTTCTACCCTGCCTTCCAGTCATTTACAGATATGCAAATGGTTCGAAGAAAACATTGCTGTTTTCATCTGCATTGCACACCAGGAAATTGGGCAATGCATGTGTTTTCATAAGGTTTCAGCAGTTTTGCTGTTCTGCTTCTTTCATGTTTTAATCCAATTTAACACTACAATACATTTTAGCTGTATATTAAAAAAAAAAAAGAAAAAAAATCAGTCTCTACCTGGACAATACTGATGATGTCCCTTTGACAACCTGGTAACTCTAACATCTGCAGGGTAATTTTTAGCAGCACCTGTCAACACAAGGGGTGAAAGTAAGAGGCCTGTGGTTGAAGAAGCAGTGGAAAGGGTCTGATGCCAGGAGACATGAGGCTCTGCCAGTTGTGGTGGCTCCTGCTGCTCTGGGTAGATGAGATGCACCCATGGCATCTCTCCCCTGTGCTCTCCACTTGCTTAGTTATCTTACATCAGCAGCCAAAATTGGATTTTTCAAGATGCCACAGAGCAAGGAGGGACAGGAATGGAGATGGTTGCTACCTTGTGTGCTGGGCAAGTGCCCCCTTTCCCTGTGTTGTCCTGGTAGGCCAGAAGTAACACAGATGTGTCAGTGATACAGACTGGCATTAAAACTGCTCTGGCAGAGAGCTACAAAGGACTTTGTCTAGCTTGTGTATTTAAGTTGGAAAATCGTTAAAAATTTGAGGGACTCTTAATAGCATTTATATATGGATGGTCCCAAATGGCCTCAGTAGAAATGGATTCTCCCCAAATGACAGCAACTTAAATGGTAAAATACAAGATTACACTTTAAACAGTGCAATTTAACAGCTTAATAAGACAATCTTTAAAAATTAGATAAGCAAGAAAACAAACAAAAAGATTTTGCACAAAAAAACACAGAAAGTCACTGAGCCATTGGGCTCCCCTAAGCTGTTACTGAAAGAAATGACTGGTTTGGCAGGATGGGATACACGTTGGAAATCAGTTAGGTTACTATTTGGGACCTTTTGTAGAGAGACAGCAAATGCTGGATTTTCCTCTATGGCTTATTTGGGAAAATAATGAAAAATGCCTGTTAAAATGAGTAAATTTTGGGAGAACTATACTAAGAACTTGGTTGAAGTTATTTTGCACTAAAACCAAGCTGTAAGTATGAAGAGGAATAATCATACTGTTCACTGGTCAGAAGCTTTTCTGTGTATATTTTTTTTTGTTTATATGCACCTTGTGTGGAGGAAATCCTTGCCCCCCCCCAATGTAAATTATTATTATTAATAATCCTTATGTTAGACTATTTCCACATTCACAATAACGTCTGTGGGAAAGTGCAGAAGCTTGCTGGGCAGTGAAAACAGTTGCTGTAAACCTTCTTTCATTGATCTTTTTTTTTTTTTTTCTAAAGGGATAACATGGTAAAACATATTTGCCTCAAATTTTCCTGGGTCCCTGGTATGTTTAGCTCAATATGTTAACAACACATCGGCTGCAGCCTTTGCAATGACAATGTATCACTCAGGTCTTTCACTTTATTCTTTGATATCTCTCAGCAAGGAAAGAAGGACAAATCAGACAGCATCAGCTTGAAAATACATTCAGAATATAATAGCTTGATTGCTGTTGATCACAGAGAGGACAAGTGTGACACATATTTATGGGCTTGATTTTAAACCAATATCCGTTCATTTCATTTATGAGTCCATTACATGTTTTGACAGTTCCACAGTAGTGTTCCTGCAGTCTTTTGGCCATAAACTGCTCACAGTGGGATATGTAGCTTGTTATTTGTTGTGTAGGCACTATGCACCCCACAAGCTGATGAACTATGTTTATTCACTTATTTATGAACCAATTTATTCATTGGATTTTAAGCCTAGTTAAATCAACAGCTAAAAGGAAGCCTTCCTCACATACTTTGGAACTGCTGACTTTTAATACTATAAAAGTGGTTGGGAAATACTGAGTATTGTCATGTATATTACATTTTAACATGGTGCTGTTCTTCTTACACTAATACCTAAGATTTCAACCTATATTCAGCAATCTCAATTCTCAGAGCTTTTTGTAAATCTGTTTATATTGAGATTTTTCCTAAAATTCCAGTTTCTGGAAAGTGACTACCTGAGAAGCTGACATTTCTAGCTGGAGAACCAACTGAAGATAGATGGATAGCACAGGAAGCTAGAAAATGAATAAAAAATAAACCCTGAAGCACAAGTACCTTGGAAAATTAAACACAGGTACATAAAATCATCCAAGGATGTAGGTTTGCATGCACGTGTGTGCCTATATATATATATATATATACACACACTTTCAAGATTATGATTTTAGCCAATTGCACGAGTTCAGAACTTGGATATACCATGCTTAGTCTATGCCTTACCTATGTATGTACTGTGGACCTAGAAACTTTCAATTCTTTCATGTTCATTTGTGTTATTGTTTCTATTGGAATCTTGTTCCAAATTTGGTTTTTAAATTTTCCTACTGTATTTTACAAGGATATATATTTTTTAAGGGGTATAGTATAGGATCACAAACAATTTGTCCCTCAACACAAACAACCATAGAAATGTAGGTCTTGGAGGATGCTCAGGGCATCCCTTAATCCATTTCCAGGCTACAGGAATTGCTTCCTGACATCCCTGACACAGGACCTGCCCGCCTTTTTGCAGGCTTCTTTTACTAGAGGCTCTACAACCTCCTTAGCCAGTCTTTGCTACCCTCACTACTAGAAGCATTATCCTAATATTTTATGTAAATCTTACTAGCTACAAATTAAGACCAATTTCTTGTTCTCTATCTGATGCTATTCCTAGAAAACAAAGTATTCCCTTTATTTTCCAGCATATTTTTGTATAATTCAAAAGCATTACCACATTCTTCCTACTCCTCCATTTAGAACAGTCCTAATTTACTCTTTCCTCACAGGTCTTACTTTCTAGATCTCTGATCCTCTACATGTAACAACTGTCAGGATGCAGTGATCAATGATGGTGGTTCCCACTCTATCCCATAAAAGAATATATATACTTTTTTATCGTTTATATGCAATTTACATAAAATAACAAAAAAGAAAAAATAAACAGAAAAAACCTATCTCAGTATTCAAAAAATTAAAAGCAGTCATTTTCTTCAGCTTTTCCCTCCTATGCAAAATTATGCTTGATAAAGAAACAGGGAACTACTACATGTAAGGGATAGCTACACTACTCAATTTTGATGCTCATTTTCATTGACTAAGTCAGGACAGCTGCCTCTTTCCCTGGCTGGTAAGAAAGATGGAGGGCAACACTCCTCTGGAGGCCAGTTTGGAGCTGAAGGCCTAGGAAGACATGCTCAGGTACTTTAGCTGATTCTATCTCTTGCCATTAATAATTCTAGCATAATAATGATAATATATTAAGTGCATGTGAATGTGTTAATATATCATGCATTAGAAACCTGAGTATTACAGTATTACATGTTAGAAAAGATCCATGAGTTTAAGATCCAGTTCTCTTTTGCCATTTTTACAGACATACATTAGCCCACAACTTCCACTGCAGGTAACTTAAACTGGAGTGAGTCAGCTCATCTTGAACGCCATAGGTGAGCCCATTTAGGATGAAAGATGACATTGTATTCATAACTGGGGGCTACTATAAGACTTGTGACATCAGTAACAAAAGGAAGTGAGAGCAAGACTTGCAAGAGCAGAGAAGACATCATTCTTGTCATCTCTTCCATAGCTGTTGAACTACTTTTTTGAAGAGATTAAAATACTATCCATCTTGTTGACTCTGAGCTGAATGGTAAAGTCTACCGCTGCATCTTAACTGTCCTCAAATTGGAACTGCAGGGAGCAGTGCTGTAAGGAAGCTTAGGAAAGGGAGGAGAGAGGGAAAAGGAGAAGTATTTAACATAAAATGTAAAATTCTGGCAGCACTGGACTGAACGGAAGTGTCACCATTGACATCACTAAAAGTAGGAACAAGACTGATCTAAAAAGCAATTTACAATATGAGCTTTTCTTTCCAAATGAGCAGTAAGTGCCTCCCTTCACACAGAATTCAGTGCAGTAATAGTGCCTTCTACTACAATTTAAATTGATTGGCTTTATGGCCTGGTACCGGAGAATTGCCCTAGCATGATCTCGTCAGGCTCATGTTACTAATTCTGGCAACTCTAAATCCAGATGCTCTGAAAATCCATGCTGTTGCTTACAGTGCATGCTGCAGGGTAATCTCCATTTTCATGTGCCCAAACAAAATAAAGGAATCGGGATGTACATCAGATTAGCCCACAAGTTGAAAAGAAAACCATTCAAAGCTGGAAAATTGCAAAAGAAAATGTTTTCATATAGATTGTGTACATGCAAAAATAAACCACAATGGTTATTCTGCAACAAGTGTTTCAGCTAACAGAATTCAAACACTATTCTTGTATTATCTAAGACTTTTCTTATGGGAGGAATAAAGCAGTTATCAGCTGAAGATCTCTGCCCTGCCACTGGGGTCTTTGGGGAATGGATGGAGAGACTTAGAAAAAGCAGTTCCAAGTTCATGTTCTTCCTTTGCATGGTCCATGTTCAGCCTCATTTAGGATATCAGAACCTGTACTTTTGCCACCAAGTAAAAAAAAAAAAATTCTTCACTGAAAAAAAACAAAACAAACAAACAAAAGCTTAAAAAAGAGGCAGTACATTGTCATGTAGGAGGATTTGGCTGTGTGGCTGCAGAATTGCCTACGTGAAGTATGGCAAGAACTGAAGCCCCTCTGTGCACTGAAGTTGAGCTTGTAACTCCAAGGTTCTGGTGGGAAGATATCACCCTAAGGGAAATAATCTACCTTTGATCCACATATAAGATTCTGGCTGCTGTCAAAGGAAGTTGTGCATGCCTAACTATTGCTGTACATCGTTCTAATAAAGGCCAAAGAGAAGCTCATATATAAGTGGAGTGTGAACTTTTTTGACACTGGCTGTAATAAATACCAGCAGATTTAGAAACAGCGTGCAGACTTACGTGCCTGAGGTGAGAAAAAGCTATAGCTGTGCCTGGTTTTCTGGAAGGAAATGTTTAAGGCCATTTAATCATTAGATAAAAAACTGATCTTAAAATGTCAGGAATCAGTGAAGATAACAGAACTGACAATTTTGTCTACTAAAAACTCCCTTTTATTTTGCCTGCTTTTCTCTTTTATTTTTAATAAAAATATTGCAGCCATGATTTGCTGGTATTTGCTGCTCTATCTTAATACTACCCATTAGTTCTTTTTCCCTTTCTTTTCAATATTTACAGATACCATCAAATACTGGGCAAAAGATTCCCAGCTGAAAAGAATCCCATGAGAAAAACCAATTACATATAGCATGCGACTGAGGGCATGGCTAAGGTTTCTGTACAGCTTCAGTGTCCTATTGAGTTTAAAGCAGTGGAGAACTTTTACATTCGAGTAGTCCACGAATTATAATTTAGTGCATTATTATTTCTTAATTTAATCTGAAAATGATGCATCAGTTATAATGAGTATAACTGCCTTGAGAAAAATTAATAGCTATTCTATGACTGATAACAAGGTGACTAAGAGTGAAAATTGTGTCCAGGAGTATCAGTTTGACATAAGAAGCTGTCCAGCTTAAAGGATTCCAGCTGGAAAAGCCCAGTTTAAAATTCTTACATTTCACCTATTTCATGTGTATTCATCAATGCTTATGCATTTCAAATAACCTGAGCCTGTACTTATATGTGGTGTGTCAAATACCGGGACTGTACGGAGAAAAGGATACCAGCCTTCAGCTGAACAACCAGTAACAGGCTGAACGTGCCTTAGGGCATCCTGCAGCTTCCCTTGATGTTGAAAGAAGAAATGATCCTTGGCCTGAGCTCTCACAGTTCGAATGTGATCCTCCAGCAGTCAATGAGACCTTTGCACTGACTTGAGGGGGACGAGACAGACCTCTGCATCAAATTTGGATCTCCCTGAAATGAATCAGGACTGTTGATACCATGACCTCTGGCCAACAGAGGACATGGTCCCTAAAACAGTACTGAGACACCATGACATAAATTTTAACAGAATTCTTCTCTTAACAAGAATGACTGTGGATAAATTCCACCTGACAATTTGGTTTTCTTTCTGTCTATCTGATAAATGAACTATGATTCTATAAGTAACAGACAGGAAGAATGAAAAGTTAAGCTTCTTAAACTGCTTCACTGACTGCTATGAGGAGAAGATTCTCTGATTTTCCTCTATCAACTTTTTGAAAACCACTAAAATTTCTCAATTTGAACATTTTATAATATACAAAACCAATAATATTTGAAAGGCTCTTAAAGAAAAAAAAAAAAAAAAAGAGAAAAAGAAAAAAAATATATAAAAGGGTGGGGTATCACATTTTTAAATATATTTATCTGAACACACCAGACAAATGGAAGTCTCATGGGGACACAAGAGGGAACACCACGTGAGGGATAGAATTTTAAGCCCTTGCCTTGCAAGGCTCAGCTTTGAGTCCAGTCCAGGCAGATTAATAGCATTACCAAACTTCTGTGTCTTGTAGCCTTTGCAGCTGTGAATGATCCTACCCAGGACTGCTCCTCGCATGCTGGAGAGTTAGAGCACTGTATTTTCAACAGCCCAATGCTCTGGTCTTTCCTTCTAATTCAAGGATATCCACGTTTCATCAGTGAGACTCCTGGAGACAGGGTGCCCCTCGGGAAGCCCTCGCCTAACTGCAGACCTTGCCCTGCACATGAGCATCTCTCCCCAGAACACCCATTGGCAGCATTCCCAATCAAGTCCATGTGGGTTTTGAATCACAGATTAATCGGCATCACAGCACACTTGGGCCTCTCCACTCCCTTTCCCACTCCTGGGTTCCCACAAGCTCACCTGCTCCTGTGAACCGGCAGCTCAAGGGGATTCCCCCTCCCTGCTGGCATGTAGTGACCTGGATATGAGTGCACAGCACAAGAGGAGCTGGCTTTGAGGGGCTTTTAGGCATAAATGCAGCTGGAGCCCAGGCACTGACTGCGTCCAAAACATTCCAGTCCTCAGATCCAGAACCTCTAAACTACTCCTTAAGCTTTAACAAAAGAGCCAGGAAGCAGCTCCCATCTATAATAATTACAAGAGAGTTTCCCTTGCCCTTGCGCTATTTATTGCTTTTGCCCTTACCATAGATTGCTTGAGAAAGAAGAGACTATTAAAGATCAGAATATTTCTTTCTGGACAGGCAGGGTGAGCTTTGCAGAAAACTCCCTCTTTCTCTCTATCATTGACACTTCTGTTGGGAAGGGACGCGGCTGGTTTACGCTACAGACTAAATGAAGCACTAAATGACTGCGTTGCAACAACTGCAGAGGGGGAAATGGTCGCCTCCAGTGGAAATATAATGCTGCAATGGTACTTTCATAAAGGTACAATAATTGTTCAAGTATCATTTTGTAGTTTGTCCTAAAAGTTATAAGTGGCTTCTTTCTCCCTTATTTTCGCAAGGCTGTCAGAGGTAAAAGATACATTTCAGCAATTACAGCTGAGGCTGGAAAGAGGCAGCCAGAAGGGCACCTGCCAGCCTTCTACCCAGATGACATGTATCTTTCCTGACTCCACAGTTCCACGGCAGGGGCTTGCAAGGAAAGAGCTCACTTGTTAATAATAATAATTATTATTAATAATAACCAAGTGATGTCCTAACCTTGGTTACATCAGTCTACCATACCCTTAGCCGGAGCTCCTGCCAATCACTCTCACACTGATCCTGCTCTCAGCAGGCTGTGTCGACAAAAAGACGAGAGGCAGGGAGGCTGTCAGCCGCTTGGGCAAGGGGAGTGGTCCGCCGTGATTTCTGTCTCCTGCCTGTCAGGACAAGGGGACACAGGTCTGTCATCCAGGCCAAACCCGGGGAGAAACGCCTCCCTGGTGAACTGCGATCTCCTCACCTCGCTGCCAAACTGCTGTGCGCATAAGAGATGCGAGCAGGAGCTGGAGGGGCGACGTTCCTCCTTCTTCCCCGAAAACATCCCTCGGGGCTGTCCTGTGTGGCGGGGCAACGACCGGGCAGGGAGCGGGGGGGGTCCCTGGGGGACCAGGAGCCCTGCAGCGCTGGCTGCTTTGCATTCCAGGGTCACACCCCACTCCCCGCCCAGATACCTCCCCTCCATCCCA
>JANRGW010032670.1:0-39882 GCA_024733675.1 Psilopsiagon aymara | reverse complement strand
ATCGCCGTCTCTCTCTGGCGGCCCGGCCTGCGTGGATGTGAAGTTATTCGGCGGGCGGACCGTGGCCGTGCACCCGCGTGTGCGTGCGGCTCTGCGTGGGGTGCTCGGCACGTACCGGCTCCGTGGTATTTGCTTAGTTTCGAAGGTATGCGTGTGCTACGAGCCTCGGCCATATAAACAAGTTACAGTTTGGATTAACAACACGTTGTGCCCTGCAGTGCAGACCAAGGGCTTAGCTACTGGGGTAGTGCCCGATTTAAATTGCACGTGTGCGTTTCTCCGTGCGTATGAAGTGCCCGAGTATTTAGTGATTTGCTGTTCCCCCCCCCCCCTTTTTTTCCCCTTCAACCCTGGCTACATAGACGAATACACTTGGATACAGCGTATTTCATCCAGTTAGGTTATAACCCATATACCAATGCGGAGTGTTATGGTGGAAAGCATAAATCCTAGATGCAGTATGCCTCCTTCCAGAACTCAGGAGACTGGAAATTGAAATGGCCTTGCAATACGTGTACTTGTGTATTTACAGGAGTGTGCACCAAAACTAAACACTCTATGTAAATGTTATTTGGAAAGGCCTATTATTTATATTTTTTGTATTTGTATTTGCGCTTACTTCCTTATGCCTTTTCTCCACTTACTTCGTTCCCTGCCTCCCCCCCAGTGAAATTGTAGTTTTTCAGATGTTGTGAGAAATGTAATTACAGTAAGTTTTTAAAAGTGAGTTGGGAATTCACCTTTGCCTTCTAATATGTGGAATATTTACTGCTTGTGTAAGTACTTGGTCTGTTACATCACACCAAGAGTAGGCTTTGGAAGCCTGAAACAGCTATGTGTAGTGATGCTTATCTTCTATGGAAATAACAAACAGCCGTCCTATTGGGAAGACTTCTTTGGCATTATGGGATGCCTAACTTTTTTCTTTTTCTTTTTTTTTTTTTTTTTTTAAATCTGCCTTGATCCTGACACATGCCTGCTGGGGCAGAACTTTGGCTTGAGTCGATGTTTGTCATCAACAGGAGTTCTCGCTCTAATATTTACAAAGCCCTCAATGGCTTCAGCTTATCTTCATGTATTTTGTCAGTAATTGCTCTTTGCTTTTTTTTTTTTTTTTTACATGTGTAAGGTGTCAAACATCTAAAAGCACTATTTCTGAGGAGACTCAGCAGTCTGTAGAGTTAGACATTTTTATAATGCAACTAAACCAGAAGTCAGCTTTGTTGAACCAAGTTCAAGTATTGAATGAAAAGAGCAGAACATAACTTGCTGCTTAAGTGTTCCCCTTCTTCCTCCTGCTAACCGTTGTCTCATAAGGTCAGTGGTACACTGGAGACCTAAAGATATGTTTAACTGGTTCAGTCCTTTACTAAATATTGAAACCCTTTTAAGGTCTTAAAATAGCATCTAAAGAGAGTAGTACACAGTAAACTGATTCTTAATAGGCTTATTCTTTGCTGTATCATAGACTCTTCACACTGCCCTCCTAGAGATTAAGGAGATTGAGTGAGAAAACAAATGGTGGTAATAATGAGATAGGAGATGATTACTTTGTTGTTCCTTTCCTGTAGGATGTGATTTGTACCTTCTTGAGATGAATAACCAAGTGGGTTTGCAATGTTAAATGAATAAGGAGTAATTAAAAAAATAACAAGGCACCATGTAAGCACGTATCCAAGGAGTTGGAGAGCATTTGGTCTTTTAGAGAGGAAAAGCGGATATTCTGATGTTGGTGAGATATAACCTGTTAAAACAGCCTTTTATTTTTTTTGTAAGTTAGAATGTCATATAAAGCCTTACTTGGAAAGGAAATATTTCTAGCGTATGGATGTAGGCTCTGGATTAAACTCTCATCTGTTTTGTGGTGACTCTGGGGTGGTTTTTTTTTTGCTTGTTTTTATTGTGTTTGGGTGGCCTTTTTTTACAAAACCCTTTCAGTTTGCTGGTGCATGTCAGGAGATGTCTCCTAACAACAGTTCTGGGCTGTCTGATGAAAATCCTGTCTCAGCACCCTTATGTAATGATGGGGTGAGTTTGAGGAGGTTATGGTTCCAGCAGCTTCGTGCAGATTGCTTGTGGCTGAGAGCTGCCTCTTTGGGGTTTGCTGTGGGCTTGTTTTGTCTTCTCATACTTAAAAAACATTCCAGTGTACTGGGCTATTTCCATAG
Organism: Psilopsiagon aymara; assembly: GCA_024733675.1. Lineage (NCBI taxonomy): Eukaryota > Metazoa > Chordata > Aves > Psittaciformes > Psittacidae > Psilopsiagon > Psilopsiagon aymara. The sequence continues at coordinate 37,714 of JANRGW010032670.1, read as the reverse complement.
GCAAGGACTTCATCTCACACTTGCTTTGCTTGTTGAGCTCTCTGAACTGTGCTTAAACTGATTGGAATAAAACATGCTTTTGGGAGAAGGGGAAAAAGGTTTAGGAGCCCCTAATGCTTGTAAGGTCTTGGTCTTCTCCCACCTCTGTCATGCAGCCTGTGCACAACTACATTTGTCAGCTGGAGTGGAGTTTTTGGATCTGACACTGCTGTGCAATGAGCGGTGTAAAGAAGAAATTCAAGTCTGTGTGTAATGTTAAGTTTTCAGAAGCCAATTATCTCTTGTTAAAGTTGACAAAACTGTATTCTGTTGAACTAAAGGAAAAGTACGTGAACCCAGAGGATGCGGTTACAGTGCGAGAAGTACGTTTTTGGTTTGTGTTCTCCTTAAGATGGTATGTATGTTATGGTGCAAATTAGACAATTGACCTTTACTCTCTGGATTTCATGGTCCTGTAGAGGAGCAACACTTTGGTCTGTTGACTGCAAATACTGCAATCAGTACATTCAGTATTTTGCAGGATCTAGGCTCAGGGCAATGTACTGTTGCAGCAGATACTGACTTGACTTACTTAAGAGTTGAAATTTCTTGCTTTCTTTGTTAGAGGTATGGTGCAGCCTTCACCTGGACAGATCAGTCTTCAAGTTCCTGTTCTCCTTCAGGAGTGAGGAAGCTACTCCTTATCTATGCTGCTTTTAACTCCGGAGACTTGCCAGCCTGAATGTGGGCTTGGTTGCTCTTGGGAAGGTAGAAATACCTGTCCAGGAAAAAATGGACTAGGGATACTTGCCCATTCCTGATGGGTCACATAACAGCTGTCTGATGTCAACAGCTTTTGGTCACTACTGACATTAGCAAGATTTGAACCCCACAGACCTGGAGAGAAAAGCTGTGTATCGTGTTACTTGACCTCCTCAAAATATTCAGTGTTGCATTACTGCCTTCTAGAAATACTGCTCTGAAGCAAAGTAAACCTAAATGAAAACTTAGAAAGTGGATTGGAGCAGTCATACAGAGAAGTAAATTCAGTATTTGTTGGAAATCTTGCTGTTAGTGATGTACAAATATCGAAGATTGTTTTGATTCTCTGGGCAGGTCAGATGGTTATGTGCTTCTGAGTGCTTTGTTGTTGGGTTGGATTTTTTTCATTATCATTATTATTCTTTGAAGGAAAATGGTGTTTTAATGAAATCCTCCCATTTCAGCTATATTGATGGGCTGCTGCGGCAGCTTGTGAACATTGATGTTGGCAATCTCCTTTCTTCCTGTGCTTTGCGTGTGGAGGTATACGCAGTTATATCAACAGTTGACAACACCCCAAAAACCTGGATACCGTATCTGTGGTCTCTGAATTTCAAATCGTGTCACTGTTAATGGTCTTCTAATGTTCAGGTTGTTGGTTTTTTGTAACATAATATGAATGCCAGCTCGTGATCAATATGTTAGACATCAGTGTTAATTTCAGATCCGTGACAGGTAAAATTGCTGTCAATAATGGGAATTAGCAAGGAAGTTTAGAGTTTCCATTAGTCCAGGGAGGTTTGTCTGTACTTGGCAACGGCTTGTGCTTCAGGCTGGAGTCCAGCATCGGTGTATTGCAGCAGCCTGCCTCTGTCTCTGTGAATCAAGTGCAGTTTTCCCAGCATAGATGTATCCTGCAAGTGCTGGGCTGCCCTTCAGTGTTTTTCTGAGTAATTGAGTAATGACCTGAATGTCAGTATCATTGGTGTGTTTGGTGTATGTTTTGGTGTAAATTTGAGTATTAGGAAATACATGGCAAGGACCAATGTTATTTGGATCTTTATAGCTGTCTAACAATAGTAAATGGTTATTTTCCCCTCTTTTGATGAAGGTGCTGAAGATTCAGTATCTGCCTGGTCCTCATGAGGGGAAACATATGCTTTGTGTCTGTTCTATTGGCATAGGAAAGCTGACTCCATTTTTCTTTTAATGACTTTATCCTTGTATTATTCAGGAATGTACTCACTTGTTCTGAGGAAGCCTGCACCTGGGTTTAAGGAGTTTACTAACTAGAGAATCCACCTTGAGTTATGTCAGAAAGGTGGCACTGGTACAGCTGAGGATTATCTGCTTGCCTTCATCCACTTTTACTTTCATTTGAAGGAATGGGTGTTACTCTACCTTAGCTTTGGTAACTCTGTAATTGCAGATCCCCTGATACCATCATAAAGCAAACCATATGAGATACATCTGACAACAGAAAACAACCAAATATGCTTGCATAGGTTTTATAGTTACTTAAGAAAGAAAATGAGGTTGGCTTGTTATTCTAGGTAATCATTTTGTTCTCATGGTCACAACTGAGTTAATACTTGTAAGACCAGTGGAATCTGTCAGCTGGATGCTGCCTGTGTATCGCAGTCTGTGTGTGTTTTACACTGTATAAAGCTGTATATATGTATGATGGGCGTATAACACTTGTAAAGGATTGTGAATGCAGTAATGAGAAACTGAAACAAAACCAAAGTGCAGAGCTTGACAGTTATGCTTGTGTAATAAAGCTGGTGATTTATTTTGATTTGTGAACTCAGCCTCTTAGTCATTACGATAATTTTGTAAATAAGCCCTTTAGCAAAATGAGTCTTTTACTGTTTAGGCGTGCGTACAGGAAAAGTCTTGCTCGTGCTGAAGGACACCTTTCTTAGGTAGTTCTTGCTGCACTGCATAGGTTGTAGGCTTTTCTCATGCTATAGTATGAGAGTGGCTTGCTGAGTTGCAGGACTGATGTAAGGTGAGGGATAAAGTTGCCTTGTTTGTGTGTTAAAAAACTTTTGTTTACTTATGCATTTCACATTGGCTAAAGTCATCTTCTGTTACCTGTTCCTTTTATCTGAGCCTAGCTAGAGGGCTGGTGCTTTCTATACCCCTGGTGGTGGCGAGCAATTTGAAAGACGAGTTCGTGCTGGATGTTATCAGCATATAACTTAACTGGAAAATACAAGTCAGTTGAGGTAATTTTCTATAGGGGGATGGTGTAGAGAACAGTTGTTTCCTCTCTGCTCCCTATTCCCAAATTGAATGGTATTTACTTCCACTGCATGCATCCTACCTAGAGATAATAGATGTTGCATGGTTAAGCTTGCTTTTCTGTGCAGGTTGTGGCAGGAAGATTGAATGCAAAATATATTTACCATTGATTACGTAAGTTGCTGTTTTAAATTTTTTTTTGGTAGTCCCATGACTTGCAGAACTCGTCACATTCCTTCTTGCTTGGTATTCCTACAGGGATTTTATGTCAAAAGTCATATTGGGTAGTGTCAATACTAATGGAGCCTGCGTATTCCAAACTTCTTAAAGTTTCTTCTGTTTTGCTGAGTGGTCCCCACTCAAAAGTACAAAAGCAGCACTGTAATTTAAATTTCATCCTCCATTTAAATATGAATATTAATTTGTCCAAGGCTTGCCAGTGATGTTGGAGCAGCATGTAGTGGAGGGTATTTCCCTCTTGTTAGCTTCAAAGAATGTGAAGAGAAGTGTTTCCTGAAGAGTATTCTAAGGTACAAAGATACTGCTTAACGCTTTTCTCAAGTGTGCCATAAAAGAAGCCACAAGTTTCTGAAGTAAAAGCCACTTCAAATCATCTTCGTGAAAAGGTGCTTTCTTACAACCTTTTGTATGTGGTTTCACGAGTCAAATGCAGGTTATAATTGTGCAATGGTTCTTCAGCCAAACAGTTAAATCGCTTCCTGTTCTGATAATCAGTCATTTACCTTGACTTTCCTTCAGCAAACATTCTTTTATGGTCACTCAATAATGGCGGAAAGTATCATCCCCGTTCGAACATTATAGCTATGTGCAGCCTTGTGCACCTCCCAAGTCCATGGCTTGTTGCACAATCTGCTACTCTGGTTGCCGATTCAGATTTGTGATAGTTTGAGGCTGTACCCCACGTACATTCTTGTTCTTTAATTACTGAATGAAGGAAGAGAGAGATCATTGTGGAGAAACAGGGACACAATACATGCTATGATGGTAGTTTTTTCTTCTGAAGATGAAACTCTGAACTACTTATTCCTGCCCTGCTTACTCCTCCACCAGAAAGCCGCTACTGTTGAAATAACACCTCCAGAGTAGTACCTTCTTGACAGGCACTTACGTGCATTTTAAACTGACTATGATGTCTATGTTTATAAGTGAGGTTAGGCATATTAATGTTGGTATGGCAATGCTATGAGGAGAACATGACTGTCTTATTTGAGACTGAATTATGGTGCCAACACAATCTCCGACTAGTTTCCAACTAATACTGTGTACATTTGGAGCTGGAGAGGGGAAGGAGCAGAGTGGAAAGGCACCAGAGGTCAAAAATGGTGGTTTTAGTTACAAGTTAATTCCTGGGTATCTCAAGATAGCATGTGCTTCAGCTGTAGATGGCATTCTTTCCTTTTGGGGTGTGCGTCATACAGCTTTTGAAAACATTTAGTTTGAGGATTGTCTACCACTCAAATGCCTTTCTGCTTAAAAACAAAGCTGTGCTGCACTGTGCTTGCAGCTTCCTTTTATTTTAGGTGAGTTGTTTTATTTAATACTTTCTCCCTTGTGTTTCAGTATGTCTTTTCATTTTCCTTTCTGTTCCTTTCCTACATTTGTGCAAGCTTTTTTTCAGCTTACTGCTCTCGTACTTACTGCATGGTATGTCCAGGAAGCAGAAGTGCTCTGCCTGGTAGTTGAGATTTGGCTGTGCATATTGAACGTGAGATTAGCTGTACACTATGTCCTTCCTCTGGTGCATCTGTAGGTTCCTGGGGAAGCATGTGAGAATAGGGGAAGTATAGTCTGCCTCTTCCTCAGACTTCTGTTGTAATTCTGTAGTCGCTGACTCTGTAGCTTTCTTTTCAGTGAATAGCTCCCCTGTTATTGTACTGCTCAAGCTCTACCTAAGTTGTCACAGAGGGGTGTCTCTATTTTGCAGTTCAGCTGCTGCTTGCAGGTTGCTTAGCAGTAATGTTGAAAGCTCACAGTGTGCCTGTTAGTTTTAACTCATGTAACTTGCAAAAACGTCTGAGGGCTAGCATAGGCAGTGGTGTGTTTTGGTTTACTTGAGAAGAGGGGTGATATAAGCAGTCTTTGCTGTCTTTGCAGCCAGACACAGAAGTTAGTGGGCAACCCAAGGTGAGATTTGGTGAAGCTGTTAATACTTGGAAAAAACCCTGAAGTTCACCACACATGCGTGAACTTCAAAATCCTCACCTTAAACTCTAAGCATAAAAAGTGCAGAACCTAGTCTGTATAGAAGTTGTACAAAACCTTGGCGGTAAAGAAAGGAAAAAGTATGCATTAAATCTTCTAATATAGTAGCTATTTTTCCATCTTTCAGATAGGCATAATAAAATAATTGAAGCCTGATGTGTTCTAGGACTTTCACAATTGAGAAGTGCTGTAGTGGGATTAAACATGTAGTGATGGAGACGGGTGTTGGTATAACAATGCCAGTATTCTACACCATGTTTTTTTTTTCCCCATCCCATCTTCTGGAGGCATGCAGCTTAGCATTGCATCAGATTTGTATTAGACGGAATACTTTCCTTGGATCATTCTGACTGTTGCACAATGTGGAACTGATGGAATGGAGCAAAAAAGTATAACTAGCCTGCTATGGAGCAAATTCTGTTATAGTGTTGGCTCTGATACTTGCTTATTATACAAAAATATCAAGCCTGCACAATGTTGCCATAAGAAAGGAAGTGCACTTTGAACTTCTGATTGGAATGGTGAAAATAACATGTGTTAATAATGGCTTAAGCAGATGTGATGCTGCAGACAGTCTTTAATGCTCACTCTGGGCATTGTTCAATAGGCTTAATTAAGAGAACCCAAACTAGAGGGTTTTGGCCTCATTTAGTGTGTGATTAGATTTTAATTTTTAATATAAGCTTTTGTGAGTGTCTTTGAAGGTTGTAGGATTTTAATTTTTTCTGTAGCTTGCCAGTAGTGACAGCTCAGTAATTCTGTGGCTACATAAACTAAAGTTCCCCAGTTGCTCATATGTTAAAGTATCCATCATTTGGAAAGAAGTCCTTTGCAGCCTACATAAATGGCCCAAGGAGAGAAAAAGAGGCTTCTCTTCTACCATGTCTTCCATTGCTGTGTTTGGTTATATATGTACATGTTTCACAACTGTACATCTCTTTCCTCGGATAAGGATGCTTCTTGTTTATTGTTCTTTTTCTGTGGTTATGTTTGTTACTTGGTATTGACTCCCAGATTGGTTCCTGTCAAAATGGATGTATGCTGTGTATGGTTAGGTATGATTAGTCTTTCTGAAGTGTTTGGAATTCTTTTGGAAGTGTTTTTTCTGTTCTGAAGGGGAGAAACTGGTAAAATGAGTGCTAGTTTTCTTAATAAATCAGTAATTTCCTTGGTAACTAGGCAGTACAGAACTTGTGACTTCTTTCTGGTCTGTAGCTCTACATGGGTTATTTAAGATGGACAGGCACCTGGCTAGAGAGGAGCATATGCTCATGTATTATCTGTAGAAGTGACATGAAATATGTGAAATAGTCTGTTTCAGGTTCTGTGGAAATTTTATGTAGGAATACATGCGTTCCCCTTGCTGCTTCTCCATCTGTCAAGGAGTAAAGCTCCAGTAGAGAGTGTTGTTTCTGAAAATTCTTTCTGCATCTATATATGTGTTGTGTGTGTTTGTTTATTTTTTTTCTTATTTTAACCTTTACTTTGCATTTGTGTATTTGAGTTCTTATGAACAATCTGATTTGGTTGACATACAGTACAGTTAACAAAACAACAGCTTCTAGATGGGGAAGCCCACACTATTGTTGGTTCCAGAGAAAAGATGTTTCATTATCCACTTTGGGCTCGACATAGCTCTGCTTAGCACACCTCTTTTCAACAAGAGATTTGGGATTTCTTGGCTGAGTTCTGCTTTTATTACTGTGAGAGAATTTTAATAATGTAATGCCTTTTATTTACCATCATTTTTAAAGCAGTTTAACATAATTGACAGTTTGAATGCAGAACCAGTCATGCAGTCATCCTATCCCCCACAAAACCCAACCCATGAACAGAAATTAAAAATCAATCAGAATTTAAACAATTTTTTAGTCTTCTTTTCTATGATGCTGTCCAAATGCTGGTTTGATGTAGATTACAATGGTCATACTGTGTTACAGTCTTTGAAAAAGTGCAACTGGTCATTAGCTGCAGTGACACGAACAGCTGTAGTATTTTATGGTAACAGCTGGGAACAATCTAGTTCTTTTCAATAACTTTCTTTTATCGTTCATTTTGTGCCATTTTTAAAATGAGAAAGCAAGATTATTGCATTTGTTCTCTATTTTACACCAGGGACTTCTTCATAAGCAGTAGTGGCAATTAGGTATCAAAATACAGTGTTGCTGTTTGTGACTTGGAACATTTCCCTCTACAGGACCTGTTTCATAACCCGCTGAAATCTGTGGGAGTTGGAGTCTTTTTGTTAACTTCAGTAAACTGTGAATCAAGTAGTCATCCTAGGACCTCCAATTTTGGCCTTCGTTTTAGGTGCATGATTCCTCTTCAGTTTAAACTGCTTCGTTAAATCTGATCTTAGGCAGCTTAGGACAGGACAGCATTAGCTCTTATTTTAACACCATACTATGTGCACTTCTACTTCGCAGTGCTCTTACTTTGCAAGCAAAAAAGGACTTGTCTGTCTGTGGGTGGCTGGTTACCCAAGAAATAGGTTGTTCGCCTGTTGCTGTGTCTTCAGAAGTGTAGTCTAAAATATTTTCCGTGTATATATAGGATCATAGAATAGTTAGGGTTGGAAAGGACCATGAGATCATCTAGTTCCAACCCCCCTGCCATGGGCTGGGACACCTCCCACTAAACCATGCCATATGTATGGCTATTTTTTATCATTGGTAAAGCAAGTGGAGCCTTTATCACATATAAGTATTTTTTCTATCCTCTCACAAGTGAGTTTTCTTCAGAAATGAACGTATCTGGATTGCCTTAAATAAAATATGTTTAACTCATTTTCCTGGTGTAATAGAGTAAGTCTTAGTATTAAAATCACGCCAGCAGTACTGAAGATGTACATACCAGATCTGCGTGGGAGCATTATTTTCTTCCATGAGAGACCTGCTGTGCTGTGTCACACAAGTGGTGGTGTCTGTGATTACTAGAGGGGAGTCTAATGGCATAACAAGGTATGTTGGGTGCACAGCTGGGAAGTTTGAGAAGAGGAAGCAAAGAGCACAGCAGGCAAGGTTATGTGTTTTCAGTTCAGTAGTGTGTTACTTAGGGAATCGTATCTAGTTTAGAAATCAAAAGCAGAGAACTGTTTTGGGAGTACTTTGTCTATATTGGCTCAGGTGAATACCTTAGAGGTGTCTGTGAGCAGGGCAGGAGGCTATGCAGCAGCTCCTAGGGAGCTTGTCTCTGTCAGCAAGCAGAGAGCTGGCAAAGGCAGTTGGTGAAAATTTTACTTTACTCACATACTCTGTGTGTATAACCCCGAGTTTTGTTTAGAATATCAGTGAATGATCTTTCTATATCTTGCAGGGAAGTTGCCTGAGATAAGGTGCTTATGGTTTCTGTTCACTGTATCAACTTCTAAGCTGGTTGTCCTTACATTGTCAGCAATGTGGAGAGGAAAATGACTTCCAAGATGCTCACTGAGATGGAGCTACTTTTGGTACAGGGAGGAAAGGAGGAGTGAGCTTTTTAAAAAATCCACCCCTTATTTGTAGTACAAAAGGGGAAAAACCTGCCTTCCTTCTACTTGAGATATTAGTTTTAGCTTCTGGGCTGTTGACTGCTTTAGCAGGTATGGGGTTTTTTCTTTCTCATTTGATGTTATGCTCACCACACCACTGGATGAATAATGTATCCTTAATTTTTCTGAATGATGAGCCAAAGTACCTGTCTTCATTCACTTACAACTAAAAAGTATGAGCTCTGATAGCTTCACAGAAGCTCAAGATGGTTGAGGCTGCAAGGGATATCTGGAGGTTACCTGGTCCAGCCCCAGCTGTCGTAGCCTTTCCTCACTGGAGAGATGCCTCAGTGAGTGCCTTAAATCATCTTAGTGGCTTTTTGCTGGGCTCTCTTGTAGTTGCTCCACATCTTACAGTTTCTGTGTGAAGTCTAAATGTAAATGAAAATTAATTTATATGTCTAAGGGACTTGCACATTAGGAAGTAGCACTTTTATCCTTTTAAACAAGGTACTGCTTCTTTGCTGCAACTCTGAATCTCAGGTGACACCTCCCTCATGTAAATACTCTCTGTTTGCCACATAGAAGATGAGGGATAGCACTATCATTAATGAAAGTCTTACATGTGTGTGAATTTTTTGTACAGCATTAACCTCACATCTTGTATCCTATTGTGAAAGACAGTACTTCACTGTAGAATGTTGTTTGTGTAACCTAGGCTAATCTTGGGAGTATTGCCAGTCAGAAAATTACTCGGCAGATATCTTTTCTTTTATAATCCAGTTGCTATGGCTTCTGTATGTGTGTTAGGTACTTCTCCCCACCTTAGATGCTTCTCCTGCCTGCCCCCTTACCCCTGCATTAATGAAAGTCACAGGAGACAGGTTTTTATAGGTCATCTTAGAGAATTTGCCAATGGTATCCTGGACTGCATTAGGAGGAGTGTTGCCAGCAGGACAAGGGATATGATCCTTCCCCTAGGCTCTAGTGAGGCCACACCTGGAGTGTTGTGTCCAATTCTGGGCTCCCCAGAGCAAGTAAGACGTGGACATACTGGAACAAGTCCAGTGCAGGGTCACAAAGATAACTATAGGACTTTCATATGTATAGAGGCTGAGAGAGCTGGTGCTGTTCAGCTGGGCGATCTCATCCATCTCATGTGGGATCTTATCCATGTGTATAAATACCTGGTGGCAGGAAGTGAAAAAGGGGAATCCAGGCTCCCCTCAATAGTTCCCAGTGACGGGGGAAGAGGTAATGGGCACATTGACAGCTCTTACAGTAAGTAATTTTCTGTTTTTTCAAACCCTGGCACAGATTGCCTGGGAAGGTTGTGGAACCTTGTTCCTTGGAGGCATTCGAAAGCTGTCAGGATGTGGCACTGGGCAGCTGGCTTTAGGTGGCCCTGCTTGAGCAGGGGTGTTGGACCAGATGACCTCCAGAGGTTCCTTCCAGCCTCAATTATTCTGTGATCATCTTTTATTGAATGCTTTTAAATGGATAATTCAAACACTGTTTAGCATTTCACATTTGACCAAACATGAAACACAGGCATCTCCCTTGAAAAATGAAAGGTGGTGTCTGCAAATGAGGTATTGTGCAGGAAGAATGCTTTGTGTGATGACGAGGCTCCACCAAAAAGTATTTTGAAATAGCAAGATATGCTGCATTGGGAAATCGTATATTTTTTAATCGACGCATCTATACGTAGCTGGCAAAACACTGCACAGATCATTCTTGACAAATTTCAGAATCCCCTGAACACGTACAGCTCCTGAGTTTGGTGTACTCTGAAAGCAGGGACAGATAGTATGGCCGCAGTTGCTTTGAGCAACTGTGACAAAAATGGAAGCAAGCTTTTGCATAAATCTTTCATAGCTATTACCAGTGTTTCTGATGTGACCATCAGAAAGGTCCATTTTCCAATTAAGGGAAGGAAATGGATATCTTTTACAAGTCCTTGGTGGAAAAACGGTGGCATGATGATTGAAATTGAGGGTGATGGCAGTTGCGTTTCAGCTCTAATACTCTCTGGCATATTTTTTTCTTTGCTGCTTTCTCATGCTTTTTTATTTCCCTTTGAAGGTGCACATTGCCCTTTAAAGTTGACTAGGGAATAGCTAAATCTTGATGTGCAAAAGTAAAATCAAACCTGTGATAAGGGAATTTCTTGATGTGGGTGACAGGGAATGAAAATCAGCATTTGGAAGAGTCTGAGTGTGACAGAAGTATGCTGACTGCTTCAGAAAAGTTAGTAGAGCTAGCAAACTAGTGGCTTTGAACAAGTTCTCTAGGTGGGATCACCTTCATGCATAATTAATCTGGATAATGGAGATAACTTTTTTTGGTAGTGAAAATGCAGCTTCCAGAGATGCTCAGTTGACTAGATACATTTGAGGAAAATGATAGATACTGTAATTTAAAGCTTGAATTGCCTTGGTGGTCATATAGATCACACTGTACCATGAAAACCTGGGGCAGTATACATCCCTGTGAAACGAGTTTAAATGCTTTTACTGTCTTTGCAACATACTGAGCAACAACCAGAAAGAGGACTTGCTGGTGCAGCCCGGAAATCTTTGGCCTCATTATCTAGAATTAGAAAAGTGTATATCAAAAGGTTACTTGTTCTGGAGAACTTCTGTTTGCAAAAAGGCAAGTAGAGTGTTGAGTAGTTGCCTTAAGGATACTTAAGAAAGGAAGGAAAAAGATAGGTTGAACATAGATACTGTGACCAGGAAGGATGTTTCTGGCAACTAACCACACCAAAGGAGCTGGGGAGGTGCTTTGAATAGATGGAAATGAAGAGCAAATGAGAAAGCATATGTTCGCCTACCTGAAGCATTAATGGATGTTCCAGAAATATCTCTTCTAACTATGATGTAGGGCTTTTTCCTAAGCAGCTCTGGTGGTTATGCCATCATCTCCTGCTCAGGTACAGGCCATGCAAAGAGAAGGCTTTTTAGCACATTGGGCATCTGTCATAGTCACCAGTAAGTCACAAAAGGAAATTGTTTCTATGGATTATATTAATGAAAAACTTCTTTAGAGTGACCATGCAGGAAAAGTGATTTCTAGTTATTAAAATAAGTATTTATGAAGGAAGATATATGATGCTGGTATTTGTTGTTGAGAATCCACAGTATCCTGATATTCTGATATACTGAGCAAGATTAAAAGCTGGCTTGAGTTTGTGCCATGTTTTATCTGAACTGATGATGCAAGCTGTTTCTAATAAATCATTTTATCAGTGAATAGTAATGAATTACCATGGTTTCACAAGGCTTCTAAAATTTTTGCCTGAAGCCTTTAAACCCTGATTCAATCATGATACCCAGAAAATAAAGGGCTGTGTGTGAGGGAAGTGGATTCTTCCCATGCCTCGATACCAGGGCCAGAATTTTAACTTCTTCCCTAAAGGTTTAGCAGAAGCATTTTTTTGCCTTCAAAAATGCAAGTTTTATCTTTGTTCAAAGGTAACTGGTGGCACTAATAATACCTTTTCTAATGTGCAGAGCAGCTGAGTGAACTTGAAGAGCTGATGAGGTCAGATGGCCTGCCTAGCTAGAGAATGCTACAAAATCCTTTTATAACTGTGTTTCAATTACAGAGCAACTTACCTGTCTTTGAGTTTATGTTGATCCAGTACTGTGGATCATTCTGGTAAAAACCATTCCTTTTAAGCATTCCTCTTCTCTCCTGAGCATGAGTCTTTTACAAAAACTACCTTTATAAAAAAGGCATAATGAAGCATTTAGAAACAGTAGTCGATAAGCACAGGAATAACACGTGGCAACCATTTCATTGCTGGAGCCCTTCTTGAAAGCAATATATCTTTATTATTATTATTATTATTATTATTATTCACCTTCTGGACATGCAAAATCCTATTTCTTGATGAATGTCCACCAAGCTTTGTCAGGTGTACTTTATGTAAGGTGAATCTTTTGCAAATTCCTGGGTAGTAGCAGCCCAGGGAGGAGCAGGCTGGATTACCTCTGAAACTTTCCACGCTGTAGGAGGCTGAGAAAATAACAGGATGAATTTATTGCTGGTGTAGTACACAATGACAGTCCCAAGTATGGTGCTTGGAGCTAGGGAAAAACACAAGGGGAGTTTGAATTACCTTTCCTTTGCTATATCAGCATCTCTATGAAATTTATCCTTATACCTTCTGCCTGCTTTTGCTGTGATACTACTAACAATGTAAATATTTTCTACAAACCTAGTAGGCCCTGCTCTTGCACTTTTGACTTGGAGAAAGTGACTTTTTTACTAGCTTGCCCTAGAATACTCTACTTGGGAATCTTATATTTAAGTAATTCAAAGGAGAGATCTCATTTGGTATTAACCTCCATTAGCGAGGAGTTCTGAGTGTGGTAAATGGACCAAAGAGGGTAGCTATTTACTTGTGTTTGTGTATCTGCTTCACTGTAGAAGTCCTTGTCACAGGACTGGTTTCTCTTGGAGGAAACAGGTCCACATAGGAGATACATTTGTACATGGCAGGACTGTAATACCCTTCAAGCCTCTTGCAGAGATCAGCATGTGCTTCCAACCTTAGCTTCAGAACTGGAAATAGAAAAAGTTTTGATGTTTGCTATTGGACAGTAAATACCAGGCATACTACTAGTTTGTTTCTGGTAGGACAGCACCCCCATGTATAAAACCCATTTCTGCTTCACTGGTGCTAAAGCAGAAGAGGGAACATTTGAACTAGAGCCAGTGTATAAGGGGAAGGTAAGTCTTAGAAGCTTTCCAGTTGAAACCCACCAATTCCCTTTTCAGCCTGTAATTTCCTGCTTAGATGGGAAAATAATTGTGGGTAGTTGTGTAGCCAGGTAGGTCTTGAAGAGGCATAATAGTCTGTGCAATGTACTGGCCTTAGAAAACTTTTGGCCTTTTTTCACCTCAGAAGGGTCCCAGGTTGCTAAATCTTACTGCAAATGGAGGAATTTGTTCCTGAGTTAGCCCAAATGAATGTCTGTTTTTCATTTAAATAAACCCCTACCAAAACAAAACCAAGCCGTCAACAAATGTCTTAGAAAAATATACACATCTGTACATTACTTTTTATCTGCAAATTTGGACTCTTCATGAAAATGAGGATGTTTTGTTGCTTTGGTGGCCTAGCTGCTATAAAACCTATGTTAATGTGGCCTGTCTAATGTCATATCCTTCTTCTATAACAAAAATGTGATGACTGGAATGCATGTCATCAACTTTTGTAATCAGGGTACTTAAAATATTTACAATACTGTGATTACTGTAAAACTTCCTGTACATACACAAACGTTGTAGCTGCCTTATGTATTTTTGCCTTTCAGGTTTACATCTGGGTTTGTCTCCTGTTCTTGCTTTTTGTTTTTTAACCTAAGATGTTTGGCAAAGCTAAATAAAATACAAGCGTTATTGCCTGTCTGAGCTTTGCCATGTAGTCACTTGTAAAATACCCTAGTGAAATAAGCAGGAGAAAGGAGCAGTCTTGCTAAGTCTGAATCTTTTCACAGGCCAAAACCAAACCCTCAAATGTCTGTTGAAGCTGCCAAATTCTGTATTGGGGGTTGTCTGTCAAGAGACAACAAGTGAATATAATCAAGCAGCAGGGGGATAAATCCTGGAAGGGGCTCTGTTTGGAAGGCCATCTCAAATGGCCGGGACTAATTAATGCATAGTGCCCACCCGTGTTACTTTCAGTAGCTGAGATGTGGAGGAGTTTTGGGGCAAGACTAGACAATCTAATATGCTTCCCTTCTGTTGTGTGCAAGAGCTGTGAAGAGTTCATGCCAAGCCAAAAACATCTACGAATACGTTTGTAGAAGCAACATCTACTTGTTTCAAAGGCTAATGATGAGTCCAGTGGGAAATAGTAAGGTAGCCCAAAACTGTTACAGCCCTTATGTTTCCTGTCTGATGAGCAAAATTCAAAGAAAACCTGCTAAAGCCTGACTATAGATTCATTTAATTGAATCTCCTGTTTTAAACTGGGCATATCTTGGACTGAGTCCAGTGCGTGAAACTGGAGAGCATTTGGTGGCACTAATAGATTATGTTCTCCTGTAATTGGATTGCCAGGCATCTGTTGTCTGCCCATGAGAAGGCAGCGTTAAGGAACGTGCCTACCCAGCGACAGGCAAAGAAACTTCCATCTTGGGTTGTTCGTTGATGGGGCTCTTGTACAATCTTTCATGCTGGAGCCTAGAGCTCCAAACAGAGGCTTTTGTAAGTGGTTTTGCTCATCTGGCACAAGGGAAGTACCCATAGTGAGAGGATATGTATTTTGCTTTACTGCTAGGTTGATGTTTAATTTGGAAGCAAATCATGCCTGCATGTGTGACCGTGTAGCTTGCATCTTCTCTCAGAGATGAGGGCTGCTCTGTTTGTGCCTGGCTGACTCGCCTGTCCTGCCCTGCTGGGCTGTGCTGTCTTTCTTCCTTGACAGGTTCTAGCAGCTATTTTTCACCTCTGTCTGAGAAATTTCCATTTTGCAGGCTTTTTCTTTGTTGGCAGTCTGGTCCCATCCCCCAGAGGCTCTCTTGCATGTTGATGTACATAAACTACCTCAAGGTTTTCTTAAAGAATAGTGGAAGCAAGCCCACTAGTCCTCCCAGGAGGAAAGTGCTGTGAGGTCAGTGGTATTCCTTTTGCTTCCCTTTTGGTTTTGTACACTCCTATGCCTTGTAAAGCAGCCAGGAAGATTTGTTATGAATTGCTTTTAATTTCCTCGTGTGCAGAATACAATCCAAAATAGAATTTTTCTTAAAATAAATCTACCAGAAATTGTTTCAGGGTTTCTTTAAAGCTTTGAAACAAAACATGACACCAAAAAACCCACCCCAGAGCCCCATCTAGGTGTTACAAACACATCTTGGGCATAACTTCACTCCAACCATTTCATTATTGGTGTCTCATTTGTTTGATCCATATGTTGTTAATGATTATTGACTAATGGGATACATAACTAAGGTTCACCTTGCCTGTATAGCTTTTGGATATTTTAACTTGTGTTTAGAAAAACCTATTTTATTAATTTAAGTGTCTGTTATGAACATCTTTCTTTACCTCTGTCAGTGGGCTATTCAGGTTTTCAGATGTTAAAGGGTTTTATTGGTGGAGACACATCATGACACTAGCAGAAGTGCTGCAGGGAGGGATAGGATAATCTGCAGGAAGCTGCAAGAGCAGATAGCCAGGGGCAATACAATGTTTTGTTCTCTACCAAGTTATTTTCTTTGCTGATGGTTTTCACTTGAGGCCAGGCCAAGAAGGAAGAGTATTTTGTTTTGGGGTTAGTGGGTTTTTTTGGTTTTTGCTTTTCTGGTTACTGATGTTTGTTGGCATCCTTCTGTTCTCAGTGTGAGTTACTGAGAGGAGAAATGGATCAGGTGGCCCTAGTGGGAGTTGATATGTACTGAGATCCGCAGCAACCTTCTTCTGTGCAAATGCACTGTGAATTACTGGAGTTTGTTGCATGACATTGCACACCAAAGCATATGACAATAAAAATGGTATTTCACTGGCCTGGTACTCTTTGTGACATGCAAACTGTGGGGTTGTTTCCATTCCTTGAGGCAGAGAAGAACTTAACTTGCTGCTCTGAGTCGGCAGCTGCTCAGTGACTTTCCTGTGGTCTTGCAAGCGGCCAGCAGTAGAACCGGGAATGGCATTTTAGTCTGCTGTTTTGGAAATCTAGTGCCCCGGTCTGTTTCAGCAGTATTGCTCTCAAAATAGTGCCACCTGGTGTTACCTGTGCGATGGAAGTGTTTGGTCTGGCATAGGCAGCTTTGTTGTTGTACTGCTTTGCCTTTTGCTGCAGCTAGGGCATGCGTATTTCCCCTCCCCAGGTATGTGCTCCTTCTCTCCAAAACTGTGGTTCCAGAACAAAACCAAGGATTAATCTTTAAATGAGAATATGAATTGTTACTGCGAAGCTTATTTAAATGTAGTTAATTGTCCTTGAGAAGAATTGTATCTTCTCCAGAGTGGTTACTACTTCTCCTGTCTGTCTTTTGAAATTGGAATATTTACTACCTTTTAATAACTTTACTTGAATTGCTATAGGTGGGAAGTAGTAGAGCTGCTTGGAGCACCATATGTAAAGGTTTACAGTATATATTAAGAGTTTCTTGCTTTCACAGCACCTTTTATTTTCAGTTCCTCAGATCTAGCTTCATCAAAATCTGGAGTCACCCTGGCACTGGGAAGTGAATGTGGAAGGCCAAAATGTCTAGTTCAGACAATGTCTCAGGTGTGCAGTCACTTAACTTTCCAATGGCTTTGTTGTATTTTAAATCAGTGTGTGGGTTGCTGTGGTATATCCTCAGACCTTGAGGATGTTCTTGGGCACTTGGCCAAATACAGATTATCATGACTCGTGCTTGTGAAAACTGGTTGGATCCCAGTATGTTTGCAGTAATTTGTGTTTTATATAGCAGTGACTAATTAAAACAAATACCCTCTGAAAAGCCTCTTAAACTTTAGAGAGAAAAGGTCTTATTTCATTTAGTGTGTACTTTCCTAAAGCAAAGTGATTATTCTGCAAAATCTCAGACTCCTGTGGTGATCTTTCTCCCCAAGATGATCTCCGTGAAATTCATATGAGAGCTGTATATAGAGAATATATGGCCCTCGGTATTGCAGAGAGAGAAAGTTTTGTTACAAATTGAGAGCATAATCAATTTAGAGCATTAGGGGGGACAACTAAGAAATAATTTTTGTTTTCACCTTGAGCAGGTGGCAACAATTAAAAGAAGGGGTTTTGAGATTCAAGCAAAAATTGACATTGCTATTCCTAATGGCTTGTGACTTGTGCATTTAAGGATAAGGACCGTCAAGATTTGTCCTGTCTGCAGAACAGTTCGGTGAGTTAGAGATGCTGACTGACAGAGGTGTGGTGGTGTCCAGGGAAGAAACCCTGTTCCATCGTATGTTTCCTTCCACTTTTGACCCTCTTTTTTCTTCCTCTTTTTAATTTTTAACTGAACTGTGTTGATTTGTGAAGTGATCTGAAAGACAATGAAAGCAAAGCGTGTTGACAAGTTTACGTTCTTTGAGATCTGGTGCCAGAAAGCTTTTGGAAAAATACCTGATTCTAGCACATTCAGGAAGTCAGATCAAATATGGGAAACTTTGATTTTGGTCACTGCAAAAGAGGAACAAATTATGTTCTTTTAAGTGTTCCAGCTCAGGTGGGTTGTCAGGAATGTTATCCTCCTGGGAGCATTCGTATGCAAAAGTAAAAAAAAGCATGTTTTATAGTTGTAGGATGGGATTCCTTATATATGCCTCACTTGTAAATTATGGCTATTTTAATGCCTAAAATTACTTTCCATCTAAACTTATGACTAGCTGGAAGTAAGATGGAGGGGGTAGTTGTGGGTATTTGTCTAAATCACTCTTAGTCATGCAGAAGTTTTTCAGTATTCCAAACTGGAGCTGTTTTCCAAAGCCTCCACATACGGCACTAGCTGTGTGTGGAATCAGACCACTCTCTTCAGTCTTAAAAAAACCAATAAAAAATCATTTGCTTTATGTGTGGAGGCTGTTTAGCCTTCAGCTAATGTAATAGCTGATGAAAACTATCAGGTGGAAGCATATCTGTGCAGGAAGCAGTGGTCTGTCTGCTGAGACCAGTTGCCAGGTAGGATGGCTTAGTACAGCCCCAGCGTCTCACCTGTGCCTCTTGCAAGAAAGCCTCTTCAGAGAAGGGCAACAAGCCTCCAGTTGAGTGTTTTTCAGGTCAGGCTTGGTTTTGAGCCAGTTTATTAAAGTGGCAAATGCAGGTTTTTTTTTTTCCCTTTTGGTTGTTTGCTAACACCGTTTTGCAGCATGGCTGAAGAGCCAGTTCCTTACAATGTGTCGCACGCGAGTTGGCCGTATCGGCAGTCAGTCCTGCCTTAATGTATCAGATAAGCATAACAGTTTATAGAGGGCTGAGGAAATTCACTTAAGGACTGGTTAATACTGTTTGTCTTATCTCTGTTAACCTAAACAGTTTCTCTAAGTGGCTGGTGGTAAATGATCTTCACTAAGTTATATGGAAATAAAGTAGTTTTAAATTAGTTCAAGAGGCCAGCCAGAGTTTGTCTGTGATTGTAAGTTCTCAAATAAATCATAAACTCATGTATGGGTGGTATTGAGGCAGGCTAATTAAACCTATTGGGAATCTTCAACTCCAATTGAAATACCAAAGTCTCTCTTTAGTTTTCTATTTTTAAAAAGTTAGTGTGTTCCAGAATCCGGCGTCTTACAGAAGTTGTTACCAGAAGTTGTCAAAGTTTCAGCATCCCCTCAGAATGACTAGAAGAACAGTGTGATTTTTGCAAACATCTGCAAGAGACTGGAGTTTGTTACTTTGTCGTTTTGTAGAAGCGGGGATGGACCAAAAGGCTTTTCCCTGCTGGCATCTCATTTGCTGCTCCACAGTCAACTGGAAGGATAATGAAGAGGCACAATGTCTTGGCTGTGAGGGAGATACAACCCTTGACATTTTCTTGCAAAGGCTAGAGGATGACCTGTTTTCTCAGGGTCTTGCCTAAAGCCAAGTACAGAGCACTTGTTCGGTAACTTAATGATGTATTTTTGATAGTGTTCCCAGGTCTTGTTCAGCTCATGGTGTCTTGCTAGTTAGTACAGAAGAAACAGTTTTCTTTAAACTTTATGTTGCTCTTGCTTTACCTTTGTGCTATAGACCACTAGGAACATTTCTGAGATTTATTTTCTCTTGCTTTGCTTGACCTGTGAAATCCTTTTGATTTTATAATTTGTAAAAAAGAAAAAAGAAAGCATATTTTAAACAAATTCAGCTGCTACATATTCTTCTGGAGGGGATGGAGGGTGACTGCCCAGGGTTTCTGAATTACTCAGCACCAGTCAACCCCACTTGCTAAAGATGCCTTGGTTGTTTCTTCCATGTGACAGGAGGAGATGCTGCTGCTGACCTGCTTCCTTCTGTAGTCACACACCACCCAGACAAAACAGCTTCACCATCTCTGGTGCTGTTGCCATGGTGCATGTAATGCATACTGGGACTGCTTATCTAATGCCTGTGAACCTCTGTATGGTGTAGGATTTTTCAAAGCCCCTGTCAGTTAAAAATCAGTTTAAAATGCATTGCTTTGGTTTTTGTCTTGCTTATGTGTTTTTGTTTATTTGGGTATTTTTCCTATTGAGGGAGAAAAGAGAAGAATCTTCTAAGCCTCCTTTTCCCTTTCCAACATGAAAAAGCTCATTAGCTGATTGCTTAAGCTTACATCAGTTTCACCTGTGATGCAGTGCAAAAGTCACAGTAACTAAATAACGCAAAGTCACTGTTAAATGTCTGAAATAAAGGCTCGTAAGAGCATTTTGTAGAACGTCTGAGATCGCTTCTGGAGGTCGGGAGGTATAGCTGTGGATGTGCTTGTCTCTTTGTAGTGGCTTTTGTGTGTTAGAAAAAACTGTAATAACTTCTTTAAAAGGTTTCTTTGGGTTGAACATTTCAGCCTTTTAAATGACCAAGCACAGTATACAAACTACTGTATTTTCCAAAGATGAAGTGTAAGAAAGAAGTCAGAAGTAATTTACTGATATATACAAACCAGTGGCAGCCCTGCCGCTGTTGATGGCCAGCTGAATTTCACCCAGCTGGAAAACTGAGTGCTGTTCTCTGTAGCAGTGGGAGCTGGGCCACCATCCAGAACATTGCCTGTTGACCTTCCACAGTGTTTTCCACCTTTCCTGAGGAAGGCTTTCCTGCTCATTGAGAGGTGAAGGGTTTGGTCCCTTTTATTGCAGGAATCTTCTGAAATCCTGAATATCCTGACTTAGAGGCTAATAAGTGGAAGAACATAGACCTGGGCTTCCAAGTTGAGCTATTTTGCATCTCTTCTTTCTTCTTTGGGTCCCAAATAATGATTTGTGCCTCATCAGAATTGTCATTTTTTTTAATATAAAGTTTATACATAATTCATATGTTGGGAATATAGTAAGAGAAACTATAGAACTCAGAAGTGGAAGAACTGAGATTGAAAATACTTAGCTATTCACAAAACAGCTGACCAAGAGTGTTTTCTGCTGGAATTACAATGCTGGGAAAACTTCTCATAGTTTCTGTTCTTAGTTACTGACTCTCTCTCCTTTGAAGTCCAGAAACTTTTATGTCTACACAGGCAGTATGAATACATGTCGTAAAATATTTTGAAATCTGCTGGGTTTCCTGTGGTGACACATTAGGTGGGGTTTTGTGACTCTCTATATAAAGACAATTAGAGTTGCTTGCTTACGGTAAGAAGATGTGGATCTGATGGATAAAATGCTTGTCTTACTCCTTTATTTATTTCTGTATCTGTTTAAAGATCCATTGGGATGTGCTAATGGGAAACCAGAAACAAATATATTCATCTCTGGCTAATGTAGCAGCAGCTAAATATGTGGTATATTGAAATCTACCAGATTAGCATGAAAAGTGCAAAACTCCTGCTAGGCTGGACGTGGAATGGCAACCACCTTCCACTGCATCGTAGTGCTCCCTGCCAGTTCTGCAGTGGGGTGGGAAGCTGCTCCAGGGACGACGCATTGGCTGTTGAACACTACTTAACTGTTCTCAGGCATCTCCCACCCTTCTCTGGAGACCAGGGTGTGCTCTGGTGCTTGGCCAGATACTCATTTCATGCTCATTAAGTCAGAAAGAAGGCAGAGGCTTTTCCTGCACCTGGGTGTGGATGGTGTCTCACTAGATTTCCTTGCTTGTTGTGCCTTTAAATGTAGAGATATTTGCCCAGGTCAGGAAGTTGAAACTGGACCATATATGTTTCTTCGTACACAGCCCTATGTCTTCTCAGGCTGTGGCTGTGAAGCTTTAGTAATGGTATGGAAGCAAAAGAAAGGGCAGGAGAGTTGGTGCTTGTATGCAATGCAGCGTAGCGCACTGGTCATCAGCAGTGCCAGTGACATAGATGTGTTTTGCCCTTGATATTTATGCCAGGCCGTGTCAAGCTGAAGGCCGTACCCCCTGGGGTGGAAGGGGAGCAGGATTGTGACAGTGGCGTATGGCTGTGCTGGCAGTACAGCAAAAGGCTCTTAACTGCTGTTCAGGGTATTTCCAGTTACCTGATCTGCGAACATTTTGTCTTTCAGCCTCATGCTAACCTGTTCTCAGAGCTGTTCAGGATATTATTAGTTTCAAACTTGTGGAGCCCTTCTCAATCAATTTTTACTATGTGCATTTCATAACTGGGGTGTAAAGACCAGGCTCCAGTAGTGACAGCCTGAGGGAGCCTCTGTATGAGGCATGCAATGAATGAAAAACTTGGCTTGGTCTGAAAGCTGGGGTTTGCATTTCCTTTGGGATGGCTCTCTTGCTGTTCAGTCTGCACGGATATCAGATCACACCTTTACTATGTTCAATAAAACCTGAATAATTCATGTAATTCTGACTAGTGGTTGACAAGTAGAAGCAGCAGCGCTGTTGCAATTCTTGTGATTGCTGAGGTGGCTACTTGTTAGGAATTAAAATGAAGTTCCTAAAAACTCAGCTTAGAAACAGTTATTTCAACTGGAAGCATGTGTTTTCCTTTTCTTTTTTTCAAGTGGACTTGCAAACTGTGTTAAACAAGCATAGTGATAAGAAAGAAACCATAGAAAAGGAAGAGGGTATTCATGTGTTTCCTGTTTTATCACTGGTTTGAGTTTAACTTAATTTGCCAGTGGCAAGATTCACATGACCTAGAACATCCTTTTGAAGCAAATTTATCAACTTGCATGGCTGTGCTAAGTTCTGCATTTTGAAGAAATCCCGAGTGCCTTCATGAAGAAGCTTATTTTCATGATGATACAGTATATTGTGAACTATCAAATACTGCTTTATTTTATTGCGCTTACCGGAAATGGAGTATGGATGACTTTAAGTTACTTAGCTAATAGTTGCTGGCCCTTGTACTTGTTTGTATTTAATTTATGGGAAAAAAGGCATGTATGAACTTAGTGTGGGAAATGTATGCTTCTCTTTGTATGAATAAACAGTAAGGTTTTAATTGCTACCAAAGAAGCAGGATTTGGTTTATAAATATATTCTTCCTTTTAGAATGTAACAGATATCTTACTGTTCTCCCTTGGTCACTCTTGCATGAAACAGGAGCAAAGATGCAAAGCTTTCCTTCAAACTACAAAAAAGCTACACTGTGTAAGAGCTGTTGAAAGCACCAATATGAGTTATAAGTTGATGTTTTCCTTGAGAACATTTTTGCTGCGCAGTCCCCAGGGCTAGGGAAAAGGTCTAGTGGGGAGGGAGAAGGAGGAGGACATGAATTGTGCTGTAAGTCCTGCGAAGCAGTGGGATCAAGGCAGCTTCTCAGGCCCACACATACATCTCTGTTACACCACAACTCTGCTTAGGATGAGAGATGATGTCTAGCATCTTTTCCCCTTTCCCAGGCTGTCGTTGTATTTTCCAACAAGAGGAAGCTTGTGAGTGTTGTTTGGCATGGTGCCTGGGTGCTGTGCAGTCTTGCCCTGGCTGGGGGTGCTGGATCTCAGAATGGGCTTCCTCATGACCTGTCTTCATGGAAGAATAAGCGAGTCCCATGCAGGAAATGAAGGGTGTGAGGGGGTCTCCAGGTAACATGTTGAGCTAAGGGAAGGGTTGTTATTCATCATCACCTTGTTTTAAACCCAGAAGCAAATCTAGGGAGTTGTGGACTTGAGAAATAGTAACAATAAATAATGGGCATTGGGAAGAAGAGCTGAGCATTTGTGTGCAGAGCAACAGAAGGATATGCGTAGCTCCTAAAAAGGCTGGCACTTGTCCTGCTGAAGGGATCTGTATAATGTTACAGTAGACTGCTGATGCTGCAGAATTTTGATAGATTAAACTGCAGTTTGTTTATATAGATTTTTCTCTAAGGTTCAGTAATTCCAATTGAAGATGAAGGTCTTTCATTAAATAAAATTATTTTCATCGTTGTTTACAAAGCTTGCATGGTGTTCAGGCTGAAGAGTCGGTGCCGGTTTGGGACTTAAGCAGTAAGTTGGTTTTTGTACAACTTTGCAAATATGAAATAGTTGAGTGAATAGTCTTTTCATCTACGTGGATGTGCTCCTGCTGTATTTGCAATATATGTAGCATTCAGTCCAATTACCTCTGTCTTTTATGAGCTTGGGAAGGGTGGGTGGTTCTTGTTTTGAGTTTTTCTCCCCCCATTTAGGGAATCACGTGGTTTTGGAGAGCTGCCTTACATCTTAAAGCCTGACAAGTCTGCAGCTCATATATTTAGGTCCGTTCCTAAATAGTGACTTCTTTTCCAGATATCTTTTTGATTTCTGCTTAAGTACATACTTTTGGCAATGAGAATGTTTCTTAGGACAGTAAATAAGTAATGTGTATAAAATAGGCCCTGTGCAAGCTCTGGCCACCAAACTAAATGTTAGCATTTAGAAGTCTGTCAACAAACTCTGTGAGGAAAGAATTGTTCACAGTAATGAGGTGATATTAGCTGGGTTAAAGAAGACGCTGAAGAAATGATTTATTTCCATTGCCTGGATGATGACAGGCAACACTGCAGTCCACTGAGAAATTAGGCTGAAATGTTGAGCTAGGCTCGGTTGTTTGTTGTCAGACTATTAAGTGAATTCCTGGAGGAGGCTGGCTTAAGTTGTTTACTAGTCGATATTCTCAGTATTCCTCATCCATTTGTTACTGTCAAAGAGGATAATTTGAGCATTTTTGTAAGACAAAACAGGAAAGGATTATAAACAGTTAGGAGGACACATTTAGAATTTCAGATGATGAATTGGAAAAATGGTCTGAAATCGATGTGGTGAAATTTAATAAAGACAACAGTAAAGTGTTACACTTAGGAGAAATCAAATGCACAAATATAAATGGGCTAGGCAGCGTGCTGACCAGGAAGGACCCAGGAGTCGCAGTGCATCGCAAACTGAATTTGTCAGGGCTGGTGTGCATGACACTGAAATTTCATTAGGGCTGTGTAGGTGATGAAACATGTCAGATAAAATAGCAGTGAAGGTAATTATTCTTCCTTGCTTAGAACTGTGCTTCTAGCCTCTGTTTTAGACTTCTTATTGAAGAAGGATGGGGTAGATAAAGGGGGCGGGATCTCAGTGGCACCAACAACGCTAGGACCCTCAGCCTTTGGGAAAAATTTGAAGGCTTTGAGTTTCTTTAGCCTAGGAAAAAAAGACTGGGCAATGCCTAAATCTTCAATGATATGAAAAGATGGTGGAAGTAAGGTGGAGATTCTTCACTTCTACTGAGGCTAAAATAAATGATTTTAATTTGCCATGGGAGAGCTGTAGATTACACAGGATGGAAATTTTCCAGTACTGACCATATTTTAAAGGCTGAAAGAAATTCTCCAGAGGTAGATGAAACATTGCCACCATTGCAAAGACGTACAAATAAGAGCTGCCCAATGTAGGTAACCCTCTCAGTCCCCTACCTGGGATGTGCAGTGTAAGAAAGGAGTTTGTAGCTGGACTCGGAAAGCTAGACAGCAGCAAGTTAACCCCACAGAGAGCCTGTCAGCTCAGCCTTAGAGCTTCACTGACGTAGCCAGAGGTATCTGGTTCTGTTCATGTAGCTGCCTGGGATGCTTCTGCAGAGAAATTATGCTGGGTGTTACAGATGGCCTAAAGATGCCAGAGTCTCTGCTGGAGGCAGGGACTGGTGTTAGTCAGGGCTTCTCAGTTTTTCTAGTCCATATCCAGTTTTCCCTATAAAAAATTCTAGTCTCGTTGTAGTATGTGGTTCTTGGAGTGGAGAAGGGTCTTCATGCCTCAATTTTTTTCTGCAGTGTTTCAACAGTGATTTGCACCTCACAAGTTGGGAAGAACGGGTTTAGATGATTTCCAGGGGCTATTGTGAGCAGGCTCAGAAGCAGGTAAAAGTGGGCTGTAGTGTGCACGCCTCAGTTAACGCAGGGTTAGCTTCTCAGCTGGCTAACTTTGTGTGCAAGAGACAGTGCTACATCTCAGTTGGTTCTTGTACATGAGCTAGCCCACTGAGAAGTGACTTGGGAGTCCCTGCAGCACTAACCTACTTGAGTCTTGGGCATGTTCCCCAGCCCCATATCTGTGCTATAGGGAAAAGCAGCCTTTCCTCTGCTGTGTATTTTTCAGGGCTACTGATGCTGAGCCAGCGTGACTGCGTTAACCCTTAGGTCTGCAGAGTTATTAGGTGGTAGCTAGAGTAAAAACATTTTTCTTTTCCTGCCCTGATCTATCCAGCTGCACAGAGCACTGAACTCAGATGAACTCTTTGCACTCGTTTTGCTGCGACTTTTAGTAGGAGCTACTGA
This sequence comes from Psilopsiagon aymara, assembly GCA_024733675.1. NCBI lineage: Eukaryota > Metazoa > Chordata > Aves > Psittaciformes > Psittacidae > Psilopsiagon > Psilopsiagon aymara. The sequence continues at coordinate 11,740 of JANRGW010032670.1, read as the reverse complement.
TGAGTAAGAGGTGATGTTAGTTTTTCTTTCTTTTTTCTTTATTTTCTTTATTTTCCCACCCCCCACTGGCCTTTAACAACAGAGCAGTAGATTAAAGAATTAGTTATGCTTGAACATCCTGGGAAAAATAATAGTGATTACAGATCCTAATGACTTTTCTGCTTTCTTTAAATATGCTTGCTCGTTTTGGGATTAATGTCAACTCCTGCACAAAAGAGGGGGGGTTTGAGACTGTTGTAGAGGGAAGGAAATTAACAGTGTTTATAGAAGTTGTGTAGCTCTGGTCTTGGTGTTTTACTGGAGATTGGCTTTTGAGCTCGGTGAAATCGCTTAATTTAGGTGCTATCGCAAATAATAACTACCCTTATTTTGCTAAGTTAAGGGGGGAAGATTAATCCAGGCCTTCTGTGAAAGGGCAAGGGAGTTGGAACTTGGTGATCTTCAAAGTCCCTTCTATCCCAAACCATTTTATGAGGTGATCTTATTCTTGAAGTTGGAAGGAAATGCATTAAAGTGAAAAGATATTTCTCCAATTCAGACAAATTGGCTTTTAAACTCTGATTATGTAATTTGCAGAGACTAAAACTTTGTAACTGATATTCATGTAAGTTTGTCACTTTATGAGGGCCTGGTTTTCAAAGTGCTACAAACATGAAATTTGTGCATTTCTATACTGTTTTGTTTTGGTCAAGTAAAGGAATACAAACCTCAAATATGGCTTTCAATGCTGAGTTCATTGACCATTTGTATTAGTCTTAGGGCAGTTGAGAGTTCCTGTCATGTACAGAAGGGACGCACATTCCGGATGATTTTCAGGAGATTACTACTGTAATTTAGCGCAGTGTAATTGCCAGGCTGCTGATGTTAATTCCTCACTCAAATGCTTCTTGAGGAGAAGGGAGCATTTCATTTAGAAAACCTTGTTCTTTGGGCAACTGCACATGGTGGTATTCAGACTTCGTGACTTCTGGCATGAAATGAAGACTAGTCTTAATCCCTACATTTTCTCTTTACTGGGGCCTCCGTATCTCAGCTGCTGATCTGATAAAACACTTGATACAATGGCCTCTTCAGCTGGTTGAAGGATTATGTTGGGTTATCCACCTTATTGCTTGGAGTAAAATGAATAGTGTAAAGCTTTTCCCAGGTAGTCCCTAGATGTGTTTTGTGGCTATCATTGAGACGCAGATTAAATAATAAAGTGACAGTCATCTTCTAATGAGCTCTTTCAGTGCACTTTGTCAGCACTGAGGCTGTTTTCACTTGTACTGGCTCCTTCATTTAGCAGCCTGCATTAACCTAGTCTGTTTTAATTTCATTTCCTTCCTTGACAGAATACCTCCAGAAGCTTCTCATGTGTTTTTTCTCAAGTGAAAATAGCTTTGTTAATTGGCTAACATCGCCATTAGGGCTACCTTTGCTTCTGGTCAGCTCTTTTCTCGCAGCGCGCGGAGGTCTTAGCTTTGCTCTTTGCCATAGCATAGTAATGTTTTTTGGTGGGGTTTTTTTTGGTCTGTTTTTTTTTTTTTTTTTTTTTTCAGAAAAACTCCACTATTTAGACAGCTTTATTCACTACAGCACTAAAGAGGATATTTTTACTACCTTGACACTGCGCTCTTAAACTAACTTTTTAATTCATTTGGCTTGTTGTTTTGTCTTCTTTATGACAATGGGTTTATGATAAGTCTGTTCTCTTATTTCTCTGCGTCACTTTCTGATCTTACTGTACGAGGCACAGCAGGTATTTCATCAAGGGATTTGGCATGTGTAATATAAAATGGTGTCAGAGATGAGACTACTTCCCTGAAAACCTGAGGTAATGATTTTCAGTATTGTAAATTCAGGCTTTGTAAATATTTTATATGTATCTGACAGAGTCTCATTTTAGTGCAACAAGCCTAATGGTCTCTTCCAGCCTCAGCGGAGTTCGTCATTGGTTACTCCACACCAGCACTTCTGAAAATCCCCCTGCAAAACGTCTGAATGCTTTCCACATTAATTGAAAGTCAGTTATTATTTATCGTCAAGTAAAGATGTAAAGGATGTAAATATATAACTTAAATATGTCACATGCTTTAATATGCTGATTTAAACTTATTACTTGGGGCATGATTTGTGTTTTCAGCTGGCACATCATTGCACATCCTCAAGTCAGACAAATCTGAGGCACCTCTTCCCTTGTAGAGGTTTGCTGAATTTGTGTGAGTGGCATTTTCTGTCAGTCCTGCTTTGAGCATCATGTACTCAATGACAATTTGTAGTCATCAAAGCAGTTGCATAGAAGGCCTTTTAAACTTGCAGTTCTATATAAGCTAAATATTTTTCTGCAGCATATATTCTAGGCTTTCTGCAATAGCAAAACTTCATATTTTGAGAGAAATTTCCCAATGTTTGCAACTCTAGAGAACTTTCAACATATTCTTTATGGCACCCAGAGCTAGTGTTTGAGATGTAGGCAATGCTGGCAAAACAGTACAGGGCTCTTCAAAACGAGGCTTTTGCAGTCTACAGCTTTTTGTGTTGCGCAGTTGTGAAGCATGGAGTGATGTTACTCAGCATGCAATATCTGTATTTGCCAGAGATTGTTCTGAATAGCAGATTCATATGACAGAAGCACATATATAACCTTATATATCTTCTTCTCCACTTCTTGGATAATTTTAGGAACAGTAGCAAATTTAGATGATGGGCTTTGTAGAATTACTGCTTGGTAAAGATGTTAGCCCAGTGGTTCTCTTATCCAAAGGTAAAGAAAAACAGGATCTTTTTGAAATCTGTTTTTAAAAGTCTTCCTCATTTCTTGTTTTTTTCCAGAATTCCGTAAGTATCCCTGTTTTCTTCAGATAACTATTTATAGCCAGTATCTCTGTAACGGGGAGGACTCAGCTGACAGGGCCTGGGGGGATTCCTGGAGGTGACATCATCTCCTCTGCACAGCAGTCTCCTTCTGGCATGGCAAGGAGGGAAAAACCCTTTACTACAGATGAGATAAGAGAGCTTGCAAAATGCCTGTTACGGAGAATACTTGCGAAGATGTAGTATCTTGCCTACTTCTTACTGTCTGGAGAAATAGCGTCTCAAAGCTCATGTTGCAGGCTTGGTCTTGAATTTTTAAACTGTCCACCCACTCTTTTCTGTCCTGAAGACTGCTTTGTATTTCTTTTCAAGTGGAACTTTAAAAGCTTTTTGAAGCAAGTGGCGGAGACAAGAGGTTTTAGTTTCCTTGTCTTCCATGTAGTGGAATGTGAATTGGATGGGACTTGAAGCTTCATTCTGACAATAAATGTGCCTTCAGTGACAGGAAGGGCTGAGGGGGATATGTGTTATGTTGTCTGTTTGTTCTCTTGGATAGTCAGCATCTCTCCTTTTATGTATCATCAGGAAAAGTAAGGGTAAATGAGGCACGTATGTAACTTATCTGTTCCCCTTATGTTTTTAATGAGGAAGAAAAGGGCTTTCTATGGAGGAAAAAGGGAAATCGGCATTTTCTCCTATTCATGGTATGCAAGAAAATATTTTTTGATAAGGGGCATGTGTGGGCCTCATCATCTTGAAAAGTCCAGTTACCCGAGGGGGGAGGATAAACCTCCTTATCCTGTCTTGCAGATAAGAATTTGGAGTAGACATGGGCTGATTTTAATTTGAAATTTTTTTCTTTGGTTTTGTGGGTTTTCTTTTTTAAAAATAATTCTCACCACCACCCCCCACCCCCCCCATGGTGTGAGATCCAGCTTTTTGCATTTGAGGCTTGGCTTTGCTCTGGCCCTGAAGGCAGGTAGCAGAGCTAACCAGGGAAACAGGGACTACATAGCGAAAGCAGCACTTGGGCTCCCCAGAATGCTTTCTGATTTGTAGCATGGCAGGGCTGGAGCAGCAGCTGATGAGCTGTTGAAACTTGACCAAGTGTATCCCCACTTCACTTGCTGAGTGCCAGAACATTTGAACTCCAACCCACCTTCCCTTTCGTTGGCCCAAACAAGGGTTCAGCAAACTCGAGTTTAAGGTCGTGCTTGCTCGAGAGATTTTAGTTGTGGTGAGTCAGGTTAGGGAAAAAGCTGTAGCTAAAATGCAGAGGAACAATGAAATAATATGCCTACAGTGACCTGTGCACTTCAGAAATGTTTGAGTGGGGAGGAAGTAGTTTGGAAGAGGTGCTTTTTAAAAACAAATTGTTCATCAGTATGACTTATGTTGTAACATATATTGTTCCTGGCAGGACAAGGAGAATATAGATATGTATCAAATGGAGGTATTTAGGAAGACTTAAATGGCAAGGATGACTCCCAGCTTCCTGCCCCAGTTTGGTTCCATTTTGAGGCGTGAAGTGATATGCTTAGTATTTGTGTTCAGAATGTGTTTGCAAACTTGAAAATACTGGGAGTGTTAGTTTGTTTCCTTTAAAATGACAGATTTTTGGATCTTCATTCCTGTGCAAGTCTCCGAAGCAGACAGCTAGAGGTGTGTAGGGGAAGAGGTGGTCAGCGCACCAGCTGGAGGGCTCCTGTCTTTCCTGTAATAAAAACAAGGTGGAAGAAAGCTGATTACGTGGCTGAAAAGTACACTGGGGTTTTCTAAAGGCAAAAAGATTTCAGCCTCAGCTGTCGAAAACTGATCCTGAGATAGTGTTGATAATGTGCTCTCCTGTGAGAAGCTTGAGCCCTGTCGCAGGTGACAGCTGACCTACTTACTGAAGCCTGGCTGAAGAGCAGTGGCCAGCCCTGGTGCCTGTGAGGGACGGGGGCATGCTGCTGCCTGCCACCCTGCGGTTACCCTGCCCCGGCCATCTGCCCCACAAGAAATCTTCTGTCTCCTCCGTGTAATTAATGGCAGTGTTTAAACCAGCACCCAGGCAACAGTTTGGTATTTTAATAAAAGCCCATGCCCAAGGGAGGAGAGATGAAAGGGACGTGGTTTGCTAAGTGCCTGAGTGGTTTAAGCTTGTGTGAAAGAAAGGTGTCTGGTGGCTGAGAGGTTATAGAGGGAAGGAAGGCTTACTGTGTGGATTATACACTTAACACAGTGACTTGCATATCCTTTAAAATATGTATATAGTTTTTTAGATGTTAGAATAAGAACCTGACTTTGCTTCATCCTTTTTTAAACTCTTCAGAATAAGATTTATTTGCTTAAGATGAAGTGTGTGTTCAGACTCTTGTACTGCCAGCCGTGATTAGCTCTCCTCTCTTACCTTGCTAGTTGCTTCAAAGAATGCATTAATTCCCATCTGATATTAGCAGAGACCTATCACTCTGGGATCCTAATTTACTTGTTTTCAGAATTGCAGTGGGAAAGAGGGAGAAGGAACAAGTAAGCACATCAGTTGGAGTTTCATTATTGCTACTTGTACGCTGGTTGTTGAAGTCAAGTGAAACTGGAAATGTATGCCTCGCATACTCTCTGGCAGCCATCCTGAGGAAGGAAAACAATTAATGCCTCTTCATATCCCTGGGCTGTGAGTGTGTGCTTGGGGCTGAGTGCATGTTGGAGTGCTTTCTTCAGCAGGGGCCATTAGTCATACCGTGCAGCACAGTCGTCTTCTCTGTGAAGTAGTGATGTTTTTTATGAACCTTAAAATAAAAGGAATAATGGCTGTGTACAGCACAGCTCCTTAGGTGTTCTTTTTGTTCAGTTAGGCTTTTATCCGATTTCTGTGAGAAGAGGTTAAGAAGTAAAATGAGGAGAGACAAATGCAACTGCTTAGAGCGTGGCTTTTGCTGGTGCAAAGCTGCATATGTGGAGAGATCCAAAATCTTCCCTTTGTTTAAAAAGTGCTGCCAGGGTCTCTTCTGTCCTTGATGGCAGTTTTGTGGAGTCAAATCTGTATGGGCTTGATCATCTTTAAAACAGTATTAATGGAAATCAGAAGAGAGATGCATCTGTCAATTAGAAATGAAAGAGGGCTAAATATTGGCAACACGCATTGAAGGCAGCTCCTCACTGTAGTTGCTTGAGTTAATGAAAATATTGTGTCATGTAAAGCAGCTCATGTTGGTGACCAAGTTGCTGGTCTGGTATCCTCAGAATTCAGTCCTGATATGGTGCATTAATTTTTGACTATTCAAAGGGTACATCCCAAGTATGGAGTTAGTAGATAGAAGTAGTTGAATTTGCCAGTTATTAAAGCCATGGTATGAAAGATGTGGAGTGTGGTATTGTTTTTTTGGTTTAGTTTGTTGTTGTTTTCTTTTTTTTAGCATGATGGTGGGGATTGAATGATGATGGGGAAAACCAGAATAAACCAGATAGTAATAGTTGGCATACCTAAGAATTAATGCTTCATCGTTGCCATATCAGCTTTTGTGTGAAAGCTCAGATTTTGCTTTTATTTTACAACAAACATTGCATGCTGTATCAGGACTTGAGGGTTGTAGCTTGTAGATAAGAAGTGCATCACAGGTAGCGGCTCAGAGGTGATGCTTGTTTGGTAGTACTGCTTCCTTTATTTTGGTTGACTTTCTCATTTAGCTGCCAGGCTGTGACAACACAGGAATGAACTGAGAAATTTTCACCCTATGGGTTAACTTAACACTGGCAGTTCTCTTGTTTCCTGGATTGTCATGACTCTGGTAAGTGTATTTGGTCTCCTATGAGACCAAACTATGAATGACAAGATGCTCAAAAGACCAACGCAGTGTAGACAAAGCTGCAGTAGAATTTGCTATTAAGGATCAGAAGGTGGCCAGCCAGAGAATAATTCTTGAGGATTAATTTGCTTGCAGTGAGTTCCCAGAGGATCCCCATCCCATGACCTCAAGCCCTCCTGGTGCCAGAAGCCAGTGGCATTGTAGTAGGTGTGACAGGCCATGTAGTTCTGGTTCCAAATCAGTTACAGATGGTGAGTCAGTTATTGCATCTAGGTTTTTCTTCCCAGTGCTTCTGACTTGCTTCAACTCTAAAATGCAGGAATAAAAGGTGATTTAGCCTGTGAGGTTTAAGAGGTGAAGAACAAAGTCCTAACCAGTCCTGTCGCATTCGTTTGCTGAGAAGCTGCCATATTCTTGCATGGAAACTGAATGCCAAGTGTAATATCCAGTGCATATATCTGTGGGAGGTGTGAGGGTATCCTTGGGTGGCCCAGGCAGTCATATCCCTATTGTTCACATCTGTAATATTTCTCTTCATGGTGGCATCATGTCATCAGGTCTGTATGGCTCTGAATTTGGTGCTTGACTACTCCAAATTCCTTCTACACAGTGCAGCATTGAAAACCCTTAAGCTGTGAAATTATGCTATCAGTTTTCAGTCTCCTTTTCCCCATCCTGTTTCTTTGGAAAGGATGGGGTATTTTCTGCAGTGCTGTGATCATGGTTACAAAATTGTATAATGCGGATGCAAATAGCTAATAGTACTAATTACGCTTTTAAATATTATTCCTAAGTGTCATTGTACCATCTGTGATACTGAAATACAGTAGCTGACTTCTGACCCTCAGACATATTTGTAGAGCTGTTTTTTTTTCTTTGGTGTGAGTCAAGCCTGCTTTTAGTCAAATAGCAGCTATACTTGAAACCTGTAGTCATTGTCAAGGCGCTGGCTTCTAATTTTTACATCCTGTAATATTGCATCCTGTAATATTACACCAACCATGCAATTTGGTGGAAGGTGAAGAACCTACATGAAATTTCTGGTAATTGTTAGCCCACGCATTTTGGGCCATCAGAAGTAGCCTTCCCATCTTTCAGTATTGTACTGCAGTTTTGAGCATATTTCTGAGCATATACTAATCTGTAAAAAACATCCTAATAAAGAAGAATAAAGAGTAATGTTCTAATTGCAACTAAGCAACCTCCATCTAAGAAGTTTATTACTATTACGTGATGAGTTTTGTTTTGGTTTTAGATCTTGTCAAATTCAGTAGCTAGTAGTTGACACTCTGATAGAGCAGAGCAATGCACGTTAAGTATTTTCCCTGCAGTTGGTCAAAATTAGACTTTTGAATGCAAATAGGACAGGGTTGGGAGCACCTCTGTAAAAGAACTAGCGTGTGTGGCCTCTCTGGATTTTGAGATTGTCAGGACACAGACTTCCCTGACCGCAAAGACAACTAGAGGGACTGATGTCATACTTGTAGCACAACTATATTGTATCTGAGGATTTACAAATGCACTGCAGTATTCAAGGAAAAAACTCACAACCCACTTTGTGGAATCCTTGCAAAGCACTAAGTTTAATTTCCCTGAGGAGCAAGCGCTGTTTCAGAGCGTGCTGCAGTGGGAAGGGAGATGTGGGAGAGCAGCTCTGCCACTGCTTGCTTTACAGCATCCTTGAAATCCTGCACGGCTCAACTGCCAGTGGTTTAAAATTGGCAGAGGCGGGGGGAGACAGAGGATATTGCTTACCTTCACAAGGACACGAACATTGTCTAACAGTGCCACCCAGTGATGCCTGCCATAACAGCATGGGAGAGCAAGGAGCTCAGTGTGTGTTTGGGAAGGGTCCCAACCCCATGCGCAAGGAGCACTTAAGCAGGATCAGTTTTGCTCCTACTTCAGCTGTATTCTAAGAGTAGCATATTTGAAATGACGAAAGCTACCTGTTGAGAAGATACATCTACTTCTAGCTTGAGGGAGGCATCTTATTTAAACACATGCAGATGGGTTTAAGCTTTCTATCTAGGTCTCAGGGGAGATAGTTTTTGGAGTGTAAAAATGCATTTAGTTTAGTATGCCTCGTTCATATACGGTAGTATTAAGCTGATAGTGCAGTCCTGTTGCTGTAAGTGTGGTAAGAGCTCGGTCTAGCTCTTCAAGCCATTTCTAGTCTGTATGTACTAGGAACACACTAATTTTGAGACTGGGTTCAATGGCTAAATAGGGCAGTAACTGAGCATAACCAGGCTGTTGAATCAATCACCACTGGGTATTTCTTACTGATCTAAAATATAGATCAATCTTTTGCAAACACACTTATCCTTCATGGTTAAAAAAGTGGTGATTTTTGAACTGTTATGAGAAAGAGAGACTGTATAATTTTATCTTTAACTGGCATCAGTCCATCTGTCTTCTGCTGTTTCTTCCCAGATATGATGTTGGAGAACAGCAAAATCCAGAAGGTTGGAGTTCAGCTTGCAAATTGGAGTTGGGTAGAATTTTTAGCCTCAGAAAGCTGCCTGGAGAGGTGGAAAGGTGACTGGGCTCTGCACAGGAGGGCTTTACGTTTTAAGACTAAAAGCAGCTATCACATTTTTTAGGAAGGTAATACGGACAAATCAGACCATTTTCGCAAACAAAACATTTGTATTCAAAACTGTAAGTGGAGATTACTTGAAATAGAAGATTAATGTGTGTTTAAAAGAAAAAAGACACTTAATGGTGTGATTGTGGTCTGAAACTAAAAAGGATGGGTATTGTTATTATTCAGCACTTCTTTAATTTCCAGCCAGATGTAGTCAGTAAAAGTCACGGCAAGACTACAGAAGATGCGCTGTCTTCTGTTATGGTTTACCACTTTTAACAATATCTGTCTCTGAAACGTTTTGCAAAAAACGAAAGCAATCATTCTGAGTACTGATGATATGTACCATTGGCTGGCTTAGATTATTTGCATACTATGAAATATGAAATTGAAGTGTTATTGCTTCAAACTGCAAAAGGTTAAAGTACATTTTAATATCGCAAGTAGGAATTGAATGTTCATGCATCATGCTTCCTAGAAATACTTAGAGGAGAGGAGGGGTAAAGTAGATATCTAACTTTCTCCAGAGGTCAGTAGTTAAGTTGCCAATAAGAATATAAACTATTGGTGCTGTTTCAGAGTTTTTGCTTGATATCTGTAAGTTCTTTCAAAACTTCAGAAACTGGAGTCTGAAGGCAGCTGCCTTTATGTAGATCAGGCTTTTCTGCATCCAATAAAAATGTTGGCACTGGCACCTGGTCTACAAAACCTGATGCTTTTTAAAGCAGGACTAAATCCTCAAGTTTGTTTCATAAGCTATGCAGAGCGAAAGTAAAAATTGCTTCCAGGCCTTTCTAAAGTCGCCCACATTTTGAATTTCTGGCTGGTGGTGAAGACCTGAAGGGATGTCTTTCCTGCTCTTGTCTTTGAAAATCTGCAGGTATAACCTATTTGGCTGTTAGGCTGTCTACTTGGAATTAGCTGAGTCTATAGATAAGTGGAGTGTTGCTCTATGATTTTATTATCCTATCTTAGGACTAATGGGGTCGGGCTGTGCATATCTGTGAACTCCTCTGGTACCACTATTCCCTGTGAAAACAAGGGAGAACTCCCCAGCCAAACAGGTTCAAAGAGCTGCCTGAATGGGAGGCTGCTTAATCTTCTGGAGGTATGTGAGGAGGCTGGCAGTGTTTGACATGTAGAGAATTGCTGTGAACTTTCATGGGCTCCAGTAAGTAGAATTTGACGAATTTCATTTGGTGCTCTTTCTTTTGCCTGCATTTGTGTCAGGGTGGAAGAGAAGGAAGGACATTAAAGTTCTGTACTACTTGGAAATCCAAACAGATAACATCCAAAAAACCCACTGCTGATTCTTTTCATGGTGATAGGATCTTCTTTGTACCATCACTGATTCCTCTTGATATAAACCTTATTTTTTCCTACTGATAGTTGATGTTGAATTTTTGATGTATGGACCTTCTGTGGCGTTTTGCATTATTAAAGTCTGAAAGACATGCCAAAAAGGAGAAATTGGCAGTCCCCTCTTTCATGTCAAAGTACTTGGACTTGTTGCTTGCAAAGGGCAGTGTGCTGAGACACCTGCATTCAGGGCTGTGTTGGAACACTGTTTATGTGTGAATATCGAGTACTGGTTTCCCCATAGCGTGGCTGTTACTCTGTTTGCTTTCTGGCATCCAATATTAATGTCCGTACATGTGCAAACATAATGAGGGCTTTCTGCAGTACAGGCAATTGTTCTTCTGCTTCTTTTTTTATGAAATGTGCATGATGGTGCATTAAAATTTAAAGATATTTCTGCAGCTCACACAAATGGAAGGAAAGAGATACTAGCGCTCTGGATTAATGCATTTTTCCAGAACAGTCTTTTGCAGGATCAAATAGACGTTACTTGGTCTCACTGTCAGAATTCTGGTGCTTAGCTTTCTTTTGGCATTTCTTCTAATATGTTCCATAACTCAAGTTAACCAATTCCTCCCCCCCTTGGTTTCTTAATGTCAGATTTGCAGTAACATGCTGTGTGTGTGCCAGGACATGAGTGCGTGTAGGTGTTTTGGTCTGTGTTCTTTATTCAGATAATTGTTAGCACTATTTAAGTATATGATCTCCTAGCTTAGATTTGCTTGTTCCTGTTGGGTTTGCAAAAAGTAGCCTGGTACCATCTGCTAGTTTCAGACTGCTGTATAGCTTGACGTTTGTGACCCTTGTCAGATGTAGCACAGTGCTGCCTTTGCTGGAAAGTATCTCACGTGAGATGCTTCTTCTCCCTACCCATTGAAAAACAAACCTCTATAATTTCACTGCTTGTGAGGTTTAATTATAGAATCATAGAATAGTTATGGTTGGAAAGGACCTTAAGATCATCTAGTTCCCCTCCCCCTGCCATGGGCAGGTTCACCTCCCACTAAACCATGTCACCCAAGACTCTGTCCAACCTGGCCTTGAACACTGCCAGCGCGAGCACACTGCAGGCTCATGTTCATTTTCTCATCAACCAACACCCCCAAGTCCTTCTCCACAGGGCTGCTCTTAATCTCTTCTCTGCCCAACCTGGAGCTGTGCCTGGGATTGCTCCGACCCAGGTGTAGGACCTTGCACTTGGCATGGT
>JANRGW010032668.1:0-14887 GCA_024733675.1 Psilopsiagon aymara | reverse complement strand
TGGCTGCCCCATCCCTGCAGTGCTCAAGGCCAGGTTGGACACAGGGGCTTGGAGCAACTGCTCCAGTGGAAGGTGTCACTGCCCGTGGAAGGGGTTGGAGCTGGAGGAGCCTTAAGGTCCCTTCCAACATAAACCAGGGTGAGAAGCTATGATTCTATGCTTATAGGCACCACTTTGTCCTGTCTGGTGTCATAGCCTGGTTGCCCTGGTTGCTAACAGCCCAGAGAGGCAGGGAGCAGCTCCCCTCTCTGCACTTCACCCCCCAACAACCTTCACATGAATAACTGCGAGAGCCCCATCTCCAACCAGCAGGCAAAGCCAAGAGCAAGCTGTCAGGATGACTTTGACAAAGACTTTTTTGTCATGGAAAATGGGATTTCAGCAGAACAGCCTTTTCAGAACAAGCCTCTTTCCTAGAGCTGGGAGAGGAGGACTCTGCGCAGCGATTCTGTGCTTTCAACCTCCAAAATGCAGGCAATTCGATTGCCTCTTCTTGTCTCTCACAGGGTTTCATATGTTTCAAAAACTGTCCTGGTTTGTCTCACAAGAAAACGTGTTTCCAGGGTGCATTGAAGGTATGAAATAGGAGGGAAGGAAGATGAAAAGAATAAAGGAAGATTGGCAAAAGCAACCTTTTAAAAGTGGGATGCTTCCTGGAAAGGTAACACATTCAATTTGACATAAACGTGTTCACTTTAAGCTACCTACGCCTCTAAGCAAGTAAAAGTCAGACAAAGCATAGCCCTTACCCTGATGAAATCATTAAAATGTGGTGAGAGAGAGTGTTTGTCTCCTAAACCGCTCAGTTCATGCGCCTGTTTCAGTGGGAAGAAAAGACCGTTTTAAAGCAAGGAAAGCCAGGAGTTTTCATCAAAAGCCTAAAGCAAAGGAATGCACCATAGGAGCCGAGGTCAGATGAGCTCTGAGATGCTCAGAGAAGTTGTAGTGAAGCCACAAAGGCTCTGCCCACCACGAGCAGAGGTGGGAAGGGGCTCTGCCCCCTCAACCCCGCAGAGATGCTCTTTGATTTACACACCCTTAAAGCACTTCTAGGAGGAGCATGGGCTCTGCCCTGGGCCTGGAGCCTGCTCTCATGGGTTATCTCACCTCCTAGAGACACCTTAGAAGTGGCCCGTGGATGCCAGCGGATCCCAGGCTGGAATGCCAGCCACTGTGGGCTGGGCTGAGGACTGACCGCATGCTGGAGCCCCACCTAGCTACTGGTGGCCTTTCACTGCTGCTCCTTTGGCTTCCCACTTGAGCCACACAGAGATAACCCTCCCTTCCTGTGTGCTCCTCACCGTGCCAGGAGAGGGGACAGGCAGGGAGGAACGAAGGAACGGGAAGCAGGTGAACAGCATCGTGGAGGTGCTTTCTTTTGGGCCACATGAGCTGCAAGCTCAAAGCCAAGGGCAGGGCTGGAGAAAGCTCCAGCTGGGGTAGAAATGTGCTGCTTTGCTTCTCCATTGCTTGCTCTAGCACTGCTGTTGTCTTCCTCAGTATGAAAGTACCTGCATGGCAGCACAGCTTGTGGAAGACATCCCTTGGGTGATGCCAGCAGTCCTTGCAGTAGCAAGTATGTGTCCTGCTCAACTATGGGCACAGTCATGTCTCAGCCACGATCTCCTGCGGAGCCAGCAATAGGTAGGATAAGAGTAGGTCCTGCCATCAGCATCTGCATACGCAGGGCTGGGAACACCTCCCTGGGCTGTTGCACATTGCTTGGGTCTCAGATTGGCCCCAGCTTGCCATTTCTGTTGTCAACGTCTGCCCTCAAGTAAGCACCGGTATGAAAAAGAGCAGAATTTGTCCCTTAAAGTTGCCAGCTCTGCATGCTCCATATGTCTTGGTACTGTGCATCAGTGCTGGCTGAGAGCTGAGGGAGACACAGGAGGGACGGAGCTGGCTGGCACTGCACTCAAAGCAGTGTGATTAAATATTTGCCAAGCCAATCCTTCCACTAGCTTAAGGGTTTTCCTCCTGATTTATACCATTAGAAGGGAGGAATTAGAAAGTTACCACTGCAATGAGGAAATGGTGTTATATTGGCTATGCCACATCTTTGCAAAAGCCCTTGGACCTCAGAGCAATCCTTTGTACACAGTTTCTGGCTAGACTAACAGCACCAGTTCAGCAAGGGAGCAACTTCCAGCTGCTGCCCTTAGCAAAGCACAGCAATCAGTGCCCTTCTCTATCAGAGTAATACTGCAGCATTAAAGTGCTGAGGGATAACACAGCAACTCCAGGAATTAGAAGCAAGCAAGAAAGAAAAAGGATGAAGGAAGGAGTCGGGGAGTTATCAGTATCCCCAGCCTGGCTGGGGAAAGGGCACAAAAGGCTCCAAGACTCCCATGAATCTGCCCTTGGCCTCTTTTCCTGGTGCGTCAGGGCTGGAATTCAAGGCATGCGGTATGTTAGCACTGCAGATACTGGAATGAAAACAGGAAACGCAGAGTGGCTGCAGGCACCCAGCACACTGGAGATAGCCCCTGCAGAGCTCTGGGAGAGAAGGAAAAGAGGCATTTGTGCTGCAAAACATACTCTTCTGAAGGGGTTTCTGTCTGCAGTGCATGTCAGTGCAATGGTCCCCATCCCTGCCAGCCCCTTGGTGTGCAGGGAGGTGCAGGGTTGGGTTTCTTCTGGGCTGGTCAGCTCAGGAACACAGCCATGGCTGATTGGAAAGGGGCAGGAAGCTTCTCCATCTCATCCAAACCTGGAGCTAGGAGATATTCTCAGCTTGGCAAGCATGGAAACGATTGTGGAGCTCGCAGTACATGTCCACCACCTCCAGCCTTCGCCAAGGGCAGAGCCTGCACAGGCCTGGGCTCTCCCTTTCTCTGTGCATGGGGTTTCAATCACTGCTGCTGCCAGGTATGGTCATGGGCTGTCAAATGTGCTCATCTGGAAGAGCAACATCGAGGAAGGATGTCCAGGACTTAACAGCACAAGCTCAGCTCCCCAGACGCTGATAGAAAGGACTTCACAAACGTCTCAGATGGAAATATAGCACCAGACACCTCCCCTCCTGTGTCTCCAGCAGGAACAAGTCCCCTTTCCACAGCACCAAAGATAGAGTTGTGGCAGCCCCATTACAACACAGAGCATGTCCCATCCTGCCCATGCACAGTGCTGGCTAGAGATGGATTGAGCCCGTATCATGCAGCCCTCCACCCATCCATGGTCTGATGCTGAGGCCATGGGTTAGAAAAGCAGAAACAAACATGAAGAGTCCTGAAGTTTCAGGTTAGGCTCTAAGGATTTCAAAATGTCCTTGCTGGAGACATCACATAGCTCATCATTTGTCCATTTCCCATTCAAAGGTGTGTCAGTGTGACTACTGCAGGGCTGGCACAGCAGTCTGGCAGGGTGGCAATGCCATGAATCACTGCAAACCATTGCCTCTTCATTTCACTTGCAGATACATGGAGGTACATGCAGCATCCAGAGCCAGCTCCCCATGGCAGGCTTGAGGTGGGAGCCGTTTATCTATCTGAGGTGGTGGTTTCCACTGAGATCATGGTTTCAAATGATGGGACACTTACCACTTGGTTACTGTCATTTTGCAGCTCTCAGAGCTCTGGGTGAGCTGAGAGAGCTGCTCATGAGCAAAATAAGGTATTGAGACAACCATGCACATGGTTCCTCAGGCTCAGGAGAAATGAAAGGTGAGCTGGGCAGGTGGAAGGTTGGAATGATGTGAATGCTGACCCAAGACATGGTGTCATGCAGAGGATGTTGTTCTGTTTGTCCTGACAACTTCATGATCCCCCTGCCATGTCCCTGCTCACAGAGCAAGATGATTTTAAGGTCCTTTCCAACCCTAATCATTCTATGATTCTATGTCATGGTTAGTCCCATCCCTGCCTTTCTTCTGATGTAGCAAGAGCTAATGATGTATTCACTCACATTCCGTGCTTGTTCCGCTGCCTCCATCCTGTGCACTCTGCTCCACAAACACTGCTTTGGGCTTCTGGCAAGGAGAGGAGGATCCTGCCAAAAACTGAGGCCAAGTGGCAGGAACTGAGAAACTGAGACATCTACCCAAGAAAACACAGGGAAAAGGCAAAACATGAGGCTCCAGAGCCAAAACTCAAGTGGGTGTTTCAAGCATTCCTTGGATTGCTTAACCTCTAACACAGCTTCCTATTGCACAGAGCAGCAGGCGCTGAAGCCCTTTATTGCTTTCTCAACAGGGAAATTGTATGGAGATAAACTCAGCAGCATGCAGAGATCTCCAAGAATGCCAAGCAGTTATTGACATCTGATTCAGGGTTCATTCATCTGGGTGAAAAGAGATAATAGAGAGCTACCTGTCTGCATCACTTCATGGCATTGAAGGCACTCTGAGTCAGGAGCTGCCAGATGGGATGGAGGGACCTGTTGCTGTGCAAGCACTATGCCATGAGACTATGGACAAATGGGTAGGGTAAGGAAGCACTCATTATGGTTAATGAAATGAAGGTACTCCATGACTATGTCTGCGTTGATGAAATCAAAATCTGCCAGGCTAGAAGCTGGTTTTTTGGGTTTCTCTCTAAAAGCAATCCTACCTTTCCAGGCGTGTGCCATGAATGCTGCAGTGGAGGGCTGTGATCACTCTGGTTTACAAGGCAGGGTAACTGATGGCAATGCTGATGCACTGTTTGTTCTGGCTGATGCTAGGAAGGTGAGCTCATGTCAGTCCACCTCCAGATGCAGTGTTTGTAGAACAGCTTCTCAACACACCTATCTTCATTGACCAGGTAGTGAAAACTGCAGCCCTGGTTCCAGCCTGGTGTGTGCTTCAACTGAAAGCAGTAGGGCTGATCCCTGAAGAAACTGGCTGTATGGTTCAAATCATTTTGACTCGTAAATATGAGTGCTCTGTCCATAAAGGCTGTTGCTGTCACTTCTGATCAACATTTCTTGGTCCTTTTTGCTTGGTACTTACTCCTGGACCACTGGCTACTGTGGTAGCTGAGAGGTGAGCAAGCAGTCCTTACCTCTAAGTACTGGCAAAGCTGTCTGATTTGCTTTGGTCCCAGTTCACTGTGTTATCCTTAGGGAAATGATCAGGCTGAATGAGTGAAACAGGTAGACCAATGTGCCTTAGAGAAGGGAACCCTAATATGACAGCCAGGTCCTTCATGACATAGATGCTTCAGCACATCATCGTATTAGTCCTTGCTGAACTCTAGAGTCAGTTTGGCTGAACTGCACTTGGAATGACATCTGAGAACCCGACACTGACACAATATCTGGAAGCTGTCTCTGATCCCAGATACCCTCAGCCTATCAAGGGGAACAGCACTTCTGTCTTGCTGGAAAGAAAGCCTCCAATAATACCTGTTCTGCATGGAACAGGGAGACTACAAGAAGCCCCAGGGTACCCACACCATGCTGGGGATAGCAGTGTTTCACATGCAGGAGAAGGTGCGTTTCCCCTCCTCCGTCAGAACCACAGCGCTGGAAGCAGCTGGAACATTCCCTCTTCAGCCACCAGCCAGCTTGGCTGGCATCAGGTCAGCTTTCAACAGCTCTTGTAATACAGAAGCATCAGTTAATGATTTCCATAGCATTGTGGCTTACTCCAACAGCCCTCAACTGGGCTCTAGCCCCCTGAGCAGGGCAGGCAGCTAAGCTATTCATTCACATCACACCCCGTATAACATACAATCCTTCCTGTACAGTGCAGTCCCAAGGACCTTGGCTGACTGATTGCACTGTGCTATTGCTCTTCACTACTTTCCTAGTTTTTTCCACTTCCTGAAGTTATCTCAGGTGCCAGTGTGTGGAGCAGAGGTGAATGGAACATACTGGGAGCCATGTCAGGATGTGAAACCCATTCAATGTAGGGTAATTGGTAACTTTACGAGACAAGAATGATTTCTGGATACCTGGAGCACTGAGCTGCTCTTCTGCAGCTATTTCCCTCTTTTCATACCTACACAAGGTCGCTTTTGAGGGACGCAACACAGTCCCCCCCGCATTTCAGATCCTGATCTCTGCAGTGCAAAAGGGAAGAGCACGACCAACTGCCTCCTGATTAAACAAATGGCTCTGAGTTGGTGGGCCTTAAATCTTCACAGTCCCCAAAGTCAGCATGCAATGGGCCCACCCCTCGTCAGCACACGTTTTGCAGATGATGCCCCTGTCACTGACAACTTCTCCTTTTTTTCCCCACTGACTTTGTTTTCCAGGGTTTTGCTTTACTTTCTGACTTCCTTCCCACTTCCCTGGGTTGCCTCCCTCTGCCCTCACGTTACCTCCACACCTTGACTGAGTTTAGCAGGGTCTGGGTCTCCATTTAATTCCTCCACTGTTTCCTTTCCTTTGCTTGGGACACCGTTACAGTGAACAATTCACCTGGATCTGCTTTGGCACTTCCAGGGATTGGGTTTGCCTCGATAACTTTGCATATATTTGCATAATGCTCCATTCTGTGGCAGTTGCTGCAGAATTCCGTTTGCGGACCACATTTCAGGGATATTCAGCTCCACATTTCCTCCACCTTTTGCTGAGGTGTTTTCTTGTTTCATTGCTTGGTTCTGCGATCTCCTGTGAAGGACACCCCAAACCATGGCTGCTCCCAGTGCAATCCCTGCAGATGGATCAGCGTCTGTTCCCCTATTTAATGGCTCCTGCATTTCCAGCAGGACCTGCGGCTGATGGTGATGCTCAGGCTCAGTCTGCTTGGACTCCTGGAGGATGCCATCACCCCAAAGATGCACTTTTTGTCTCCAATCTGTTTTTTCTTTTCTCTGACCAAGTTTCTTGCTGTCAGCTTTTGAGCTCAGCTCCTCTCAGCTTGTTCCATCTGGGGTTTAGCCCTTCCATGCACTGCCTCCCTGAGCTCACCAGTGCCATCACTGGCATCAGCAAAACAGGGATCACTGGAAGACTTGTCCTGGGATTTCCTCCTGCCCTCCTCCTCTGATGCTACGTGGAAGGCCAAGGATGCAGGATCACCCCATGTTCGAAGCACGTGGACCTTATGAAGCAGCAGAACCACCACAAGAGGGAGGCAATTTACCAAACGACTGCTGTGCGCCAGTCCCTGTCCTGGCCCTGTGATAACGACTGCTCAGCATCGGGATGACCGATGTGTCCAGATGCTGCACACGGGTCTGTGCCACAGCTCATCAGCACCAGGGACTACTCAGTGAGGGGGGAAGGTGGTTCATCGCAGTTAACTCTCATCACCCCTCATATAAAGACAGGGTGGGAACATTGGGGCTGTTCAGCCTGGAGAGGAGAAACTGCATGGAGACCTCAGAGCAGCCTTCCAGTGTCTGAAGGGTGCTGCAAGGATGCTGGAGAGGGGCTCTTCATCAGGGACTGTAGGGATAGGACATGGGGTGATGGGTTCAAACTGAAACAGGGGAAGTTCAGGTTAGGTATAAGGCAGAAGCTCTTCCCTGTGAGGGTGCTGAGCGCTGGCACAGGGTGCCCAGAGAAGCTGTGGCTGCCCCATCCCTGCAGTGCTCAAGGCCAGGTTGGACAGGGTTTGGAGCAAGCTGCTCTAGTTGAAGGCATCAGAGGGGAAGAGGTGGCCCCACAAAGCATCTCATGAGCTCACTTATTCCACAGTTTGACTTTCACTGTTCAGTTCAGCACTGACCATCCCCAATCCATGAGCTGGCCACACAGCCTCCCAGCACAGGTAGAGCCCATGTGGCAAAGCAGCATTTCCTCAAGTCATCTTTATTTTCTAATGATTACACTCCACATAACCTTCTTCCAACCCATGAAAGATGCTGCTTGCTTCCTGCTTCCTTCCATCAGCTGAAGAGTGCTGGATCTGACTGGTCCTCACTCCCCAGCCAGTATCCAAAGGGATGCTCACTTTGCTGAGCTGGGTAACTCTGGTGAGCACCTGGCCAAGGCCTCCTCCACCTGATCACATCCCCCTGATGAAGGGGAGAGAAACAATTGCCCTTATTTGTCTTGTCAAGGCTTGGATATGCTGTGGCTGATAGTAACCAGCAGTTGCCTTGCCTCAGGGCTGCCCCAGGTAATAATTTACATAGTGCAGCTAAATCTGAAATTCCCACTAACATCCTTCTCTAATGAAGCTGCAGGTACCTTCCTCAAAGCCGGGGGAAGGCTGTATCTAGGCAACACAGACGGCTGTCCCTCCTGGAGGAAGCACTCAGATGAACACCTCCAAAGGCAAAGGATGCTGCTAATTAACCCTTGGGGCAGTGCTGAGCTCTCTGCTCCATAACAAGGTCTTTGCATCCCTTGCAGCCCACTGGAAGGATGTTGGAGCTCTACCTCATGCCTCCAGTTCCCCTCGCAGCCCCGGAGCAGGGCTGGCAAGCAGTGCAGCTTTACTCTTTGAATTGTTATTTGCTAACATGTGGAAGGAGTTCAGCTCAGCCCTCATCATTCCTCTTTGTACTGACAGTTCCCGAAGAGTTTGAGTGTTTGGAAAGGTTTCATGTCAAGTTGTTAAAGTGGCAACGGAAGCAGAATATAAGCACACAGGGTTTGGGTTTAGGGCTGGAACCTGGAGAGGATCAAGCAGGCAACTGGGGTGTAGGAAGTACTCAGGATGGGCATCTCCAGGTTTCCAGAGGTCACAGAGAATTGGTGTCTCCACAGTGGAAAAGCTGCCCCAGGGCAGATATAAGGCACATGGGTCCCAAGGAAAGATTCAGTGTGTGAAGGTGAGATCTGCTCCTATACAGATCCTAGGAGTGATGTGCCATGGGAGACGTTCCACTTCCTGTGTCCCCAGATTTCTCTTGGCAAGTACTCCTTGGAAACCTGACCACTGAAGTTACTTTTGCAAGGTGACTTATTAAGGGCATCAGCAAACTCCTTGCACAGCCCTGGGGGAAAGCACAAGCAGCGATTCACTTCCTTGCACCTGGAAACCACGTCCAGTGTTCAGCAAACCTGCACCTTGGCAGAACTGGATCCGATGCTGGCTTTGGGAGGGGCAGCCCGGGGGCACCTCGATGTGATGGGAGCTTTTTGTAGCTCTCTCTTTAATTGGAGGTGAATTTCATTTCAGTAATGAGCCTGGCACATTCCAGCTCCTGATTAGATTTGCACAGTGATTAACCCAGCACATACTCACTTGGCAACCTGCCCAGCCCATTCCAGTTGCAATGGATTGAAACCGCTTCTGCTGCTGCTCTCACACTGGGAAGCAAGGTTACCTGAAGGTCATCATAGCAGGGCTCCTACCTATGCTGGTGCACTGGTTCTGCTTGGGAAGCACCTGTCCAGCTCCTCCTGGAGCATCCCAACCTGCCTGAGATGACGCCATGGTTCACAATGTGCCATTTCTGGTGCTCCATGGGACAGAAGCATCTTCCCGGAGAAGTTTCCCCAAGGGATAGCTGTGTTTCATGGAATCATAGAATGGTTTGGGTGGGAAGGGACCTTCAAAGGTCACATAGTCCAAGCCCCTGCAATGAGCAGAGATGTCTTCAGCTAGGCCAGGTTGCTCAGAATCACATCCAGCCTGACCTTGGGGCATCCGTCACCTCTCTGGGCAGCTTGTGCCGGTGTTTTACCATCCTCATTGTACAAAATTTCTTCCCTCTCAGAAACTACTCTAAGATGTAAATCCACCCATTACTTGCTCTGAGCCACCCAGTGGTCTCCATGTGTGTCCTGAGGAGCTCCCATATGCTGCCCAAGCTGCCCTCTCTGCAGTCCTACCACTGTCCCTCTTGGCTGGCAGGTCCAGCTCCGACCCACCTCATCTGGGGAGGTGGGACCATGCAAAACATCAAAGGATTTCCTCTGTCACAATTCCATTTGCCAGGAAGTGGATATATCCATTATGATTATGACCAGGACAGAGAGTGAAAATGGCCATGAACATGCTCTCAGATCAATTGCAATAATCCATAGTTGGCTCGGGAGAGGCGCAGGGTGATGCCTACCCTCTTCCCTTCCCCCATGCATGGCTTATCATTTTCTTAAGCTCACAAAAGGCGTTTTTTTCTTTCCTTCAGGGCCTATCCAAAAGGGAAAAAAGACAGGATCAGGAGAACAGCGCCTGTGGTTCATGTCTGCAGTTTGCCACTGATGGGATATTATAATATGGCCCAGATGCCCGGAAAGACGTTTAATGTAAGCCATAATGATTGACAGCTCTCCATACAGGATCTGAAGGCTGTCCGATCTCAGGTTATCGAGTGTCCCACTTACTGACAAATACATGCAGGAGCTAAGTAGGGCACAGATCTCCAGTTCACCCTCCCTGAGCCCAGATCATTCTCCTGCAGCTGCTTTTGGATGAGCTGTGAATTGCTGATGGCATCAGCAGAGAATATTGGGGAGGCGCTGGCACAAATTGTCCAAAGAAGTGGTAAATGTTCCCTCCTTGGCAGTCTTCAAGGCCACGCTGGACACAGGGGCTTGGAGCAAGCTGCTCTAGGGGAAGGTGTCTCTCCCCATGGCAGTGTTGTAACTGAAGGAGCTTTAAGGTCCCTTCCAACCCAAACCAGTCTGGGATTCTATGACTCAAATATTGGTGCTGTAGGTTTGACCCCGTAAGACTTCTCAAGCAGTCTGAGAGTGTGTAATGCGATGACCACCCTGGAACCAGCCCCCCCACCTTGACACCCACTACATCAGCACAGGGCTGTAGAGGTCGAGTCCTACTCCTACGTGAAGTGGGAGAAGCACTTCAAGAAGCTCTGGAGTCAAGGCACGCTCTTCAGTGGAAGAGAAGCCTTAGGCAGCATCTTTGCAGTGAGTCTCCTGGGTTTACAAGAAACACAATAGCATCCTGTCCTTCAGATTCAGTTTAATGGGCTCAGGCAGCATTAACCGGCATCTTGAGGAATAAGAGCAGTTGTCAGCCTAGACTCAGGCTCTCACGGTGAGCAAGGATTATTTTATTATAGTTAAGATTCTTATTTCTTATTATTGTTAATGACTGGCTGAAGCTTGATGACGGGAAACCCCCAGGAACACTTCCACCAGTGCTCCAGATACTGGGAAAGGCCTTGTCAGAGCTCATCACGTTTTGCAGATGATGGCTCCACAGCAGCCAGAAGTGAGGGGCAATATTACAGCAGGCAGGGAAATCTTCTCGCAGACTAATCCCCCTCCATCGTTTTGTTTGCATTTGTGACCTCTTTTATTCATGACTATTGGGTAGCAAAACACTTCCTCCCAAATAAACACTTGTGAAAAACAAACATGTCCTAATTACTCGTGCAAATATTCTCCTCTGAATATTTATGCGAATGTATTTACCCACGAGTTTGTATCCCGAACTCTATGAATATGTATTTTCATGGGAAAACACAGACAGTGGAAAAACCCAAGGGTGTTTTGTTGGCTTAGCAAGGGAGCAGAAAGGGAGCTCTGCGTTTCCTCTGGCTGTGGCCAAGGCTGGGCTCACAAGTACCCCGTTGAAAGTATTCAACCCAATTCCAAATATTGCATTCTGCAAACCTTGAATTCAATCCGACAAAGTGATTGTGCACACCTGGAGAGAAATCTGTGCGGCCTTTTACTTGGGAAGACAGGAGGATGATACTCCTTATTCGCAGTGAAATCATTTCCAATCCTTTTTCAGGGCTAAAGGGAATAGTGCACCTGTGCAAGCCATGAGCAAGCAGTTTCTCCAGGAGAATGACGTGGCAAATGGTGCCAAAGTCTTTACCAAAGTCCAGGTAGAAACCATCCACAGCCCTTCCCTCAGTCACATCTTCAGTTTTGTTCAAGTCACCTTTGGAAACCTGTTTGAGTTTCTTTCATTTTTCATTTGGAGATCATGGGTGTGTTTGTCCAAACATCTGTGGTAGCTGGTTAACAGGATCAGGCTAGCATTAGACTAGTCCAGACGAGGAGAAGATAATCTTTTCCAGCCAAACAACAGCAATAAGATTAATGCATAAAGGCATAAATCCTCCTGTTCAACTCCATTAATCACCCAGATGTGCTACCTCCCCAATGCACTGTCAATATTGGCTTTTTTCTGCTGAAAACACAGCCTCACAGCGTTAGCTGCAGAAAGCTGATCATCTCATGGAAGAGAGTGGTTAAAGTTATTCAATTCTCGTCTCACTGAGGAAGTGCAGGAGTTAGACACATCCAGATTCATTTGCAGTTGCTGTTTGGGGCACAGTAACACACGATCCTGGGTGTGCCATCAAACTAAGATAGAACAGAGTGGAGCTGAGCTCTGTGACTCTCTAGTTCAAGTTAAACAGTACTCGCCTGCTTCTTCACCAAAGAAAGGTGTTTTCCATAAGCTCCTATCAGGTACTGAGTTACCATCTCTAACTTGAAATGTATAAGAATTTCATATGTTTGGGACCTTAATTTCTCTATGTAAAAAGCCAAAAGCTTCCAATGCTACTATATGAAGAAAGACAAGAGACAGAGACACAACAAGATCTTCTCTTTGGGACATCAGAGTTATCATCTTTCAAATATAAACTTGGCAAAAATAAGATAAACCCACAATTTATGTTGCTGACTCTGCGTTTCATCTCTGAAAGTGTCAGCCCATCACTTCCCAGCTCAAGAACCAGGACGTGTTGACATTGCAGCCCTGACCGCATGTGCAGCGTCACAGGGAGAATTGCCTCTGAGTTCCTGCTGGTCACTGAGGTGCTATTCCCAGACTGCATCTTGCCCGGACCTTCCTGCCCACTTGAAATCGGTGCTTTGGGCTTTAAAAGGAGGAAACAGGCTGGAATGCTTTGACTTTTCTCCTCTAGACTACAAACCACGTTGTGCACTAGGTCATTTCTGCAATAGATCAGACTGGGGGGGTTATTTTCCAAGCCCTGTGACAAGAACAGCTTTAAAAAGCAAGCAAATGACGTCTGCACAGATTGACTGAGGATAAAGCATGCACAAGAATTCATTCACCACCCCGATGATAACACAGCAGTGATCTGAGCTCTCAGAGGCAGCCGTGAGCAAACGGTGACTCTTTAATGACGAGCATACATTTAATTTGATAGCTGGGAATAATTGAGAGTTTCTGGCTCCGCTCATTGCAGGGGTTTGAGCAAACATAATTGAAAGGGACATGTGTTCTTTCCTTCGTACTCTGCAGTTCCTGATTAACCTCCCGGCTGCAGCATTTGAACCTGGTGCTGGCTCTTGGGGAGGACAGACCCCGACACAGAGGCGAGGGAGCTCAGCGAGAGCTCAAGGGGATGCAGCGCGCAGAGCTCGGCAGCTGATGTGAAGGGGCACAGCGACATCCCGCGTCCTTTGGAAGGAGAAAGGGCTCTGAGTCCATCCTGAGCCTCGTCCTCCGGCGGAAGGAGGTGTGGATTGCTCCATCCCGGTTTATGCGTGCCTTCACTGAGATCAGATCTTTATCAGAGGTGTCACTGGCTGCTCTGCTTCATGTCCTCCTGTGACGGGTTCTTGCTGATAGATCACAGCCGTGTTTCTTAGCTCTGCTGCGATCAGCAGTAACTGCAGCACCACGGTTAGATGTCCCATGCAACGTAGACATGGTTACATTCAGCCTGCAGTAGGTTCTATAGAGAACCTATAGCCTGCCAGATAAGAACCATGAGGACAAGAGATGAGGCTGGGCACTGAGGATGCCAGGCTTGAATTCCATAAGTGTTTGTGCTGCTTTTCGTTCGTGCCTTAACATACTTTGCCCTGTCTGAACACTTCCTTCTCCTCCTGATATTCACACCCCAGCACTATTTCTGCTCATCTGATGGGTGGTGGGATTTAGGCCTTCTACAGCAGGACAGTGCGTGTTGCAATCTGCATTTCCAAAACCACCTGGGGGCTGATGTTTGCCTTGAAATGTGAAGATCAGGAGTCTGAAGTGGAACATAGACAAGGAAATGTATACTGCTCCCCCCAAAACCCCCTCCGTCGTCCTGTTCTGCTGACAGGCAGGGTACACCACGAAACAACCACACAGTAGCTGTGTGACATGCACAGTTTATTAAACAAGCAAACAAGCTCACTGGCACAAATCGGGTATGTGTCTCTATATAGTAAATAAGTGCAATAAAGAAAATCAGAGATACATATCTATAAGTACAGAGGAAAATTAGCAATGTATCACATCATTACTGCATAGAGAGAACACAGATTAAGAAGAAATACATCACCAATCACCACTGAACCATCATCCAGGCCCACACTTGAGCTGGGAAGCCCCATTGCAGCCAATGCCAGGAGTGTCAGGTTTGGATTCGGCTACAAGAGGCTCCTGCTTTTATACCCTTAGAAACACAATGGGCTTTATGCCAGCTCTGTCATTGTTTGCTCATGTGGACGTGCAGTTTCTCATGATCTCAGTGTTGTCCATGCCAAGAGTGCTGGCCAGGAGCCCTGGTGCAGCCAAGTAGGAAGGTCATAAAACAGCCTCATCCCTGTTTTCCTGCCTCTTTCCCATAAACAGGCACCATGATCATACACATAATACTCCACTGAATACACTGCAACAAAACTATACTGTACTGTATCTCCCAACCATGAGAGGGAATCAACTCTCGGTCAGGTTTCCACCAGTTACACATCCTCATCTTTGCTGTCCTTTAAAAAAGCAAAGCAAGGACTGGGCAAGCCTCAATGAACATAAAGCAATGCTGTAATAATAAGAAAGCTGTTTCAGAGCCTTTCAACATCAGAGTCTATTTTCTGTGGGCATTTCCATCTGTCAAAGTTTGAAAAATTAGGGAATTAAGTACAATTAAATGTGAAAAATTGTAAATCTGTAAACTTAAATCATGGAAAGTGTGGTCAGTTAAGAAAAGCAGGTGGGAAATGACATTGCAAAACACTCAGAATCCAGTGGCAAGTAGTTTGCATTTGCCATGCCTATGCACTGTGCGAGCTAAAGCCAATATGCAGTCCCATTTATCAGTAATTACTACATGGAGCTTCTCCAAAGGTAATGCAACATCAGCAGCTGCAAAGAATGTTGGATTTTCTA
>JANRGW010032666.1:31478-65155 GCA_024733675.1 Psilopsiagon aymara | reverse complement strand
TGATTTCCACCCCCCCCCCCCCCCCCAAGAAATTTTGTGTATTTTCACTAACTTTCCCTTCTTTCCTTCCCAAAGACCAGAAAGAGAGCAATGATAATAACTGTTATCTAAATTCCTAAAATTTTTATAGAGGTTTAGGGTCACAGACATTTTCTATATGGTCACCTAATTTCATTTTTATAAAGTATGCATGATAGGTTACATCTTTTAGATTCAGTTTATCCTACAAACTTATCTACACCTCACGTCTTTCAGTGGGAAGGGGAAAAAAATAAAAAGAGAAATCTAGATGTAGATGAATCAGACTCACTCATGTGAGCAGAGCTTAATACCCTGCAGGACTAAGCTGTCCTTAATTAATGGTATTTAACACACTTGCAAGAGGGCAAGTTCTCTTTCAGTAGCATTCCAGATTGATACCATTTGTTTATGTTACTAGCAGCAGAATCTGAAATGTTTTGTTTGCAACTGTGTAACATAAAACAGAATTAACAATCAAAGCAAACACTTAACAAGAGTTTCACATGATACCATCACAAAGTCATTTTAATTTCTTTAATTGCAATCTAAGTTTTAAAGAGGCTTGGACTTAAGGACAGTATTTTTTTGACCCAAGATGATTCTGACAGTTTCACTGGGGACAGCACATGGAGAAAAAAAAGTTCCAAGATGTGCCAGTGTTAATGTAAATTGCATACACATTTAAGAATTCATTGATATGTGAACATGAGAGAATAAAAAAATACAAACACAGTAACCTGGATGTGTTTTTATCAGTTGAAATTAAATTAATAAAACAGAACAAAGCATTTCTGTATTATATCCATCATTATGGGTTTGAGTAGGGCCTGGTTTTCTTTTTTTCTAAATGAGTGTGTGTGGGGGGGAAATATTGGTTTTGATACATTCTTGCAGGTACCGAAGGCACACGAGAAGAAGCAAGTGTAAAATGATTTAAAGGAACCCCTAAAGCATTTCTCACTCAGCATGCCTAAGGTTTAGAACATCAATTTTTCTTTGTAAACCACCTTTTTGGAATTACACCTTGAAGTCTAAAACTGTGCATACAACAGATGCCTTAATTTTCAGAGAAGACTGAAATTTCTTTTAGAATATCCACTAGGCTGACATGAAAGCATTTCCCAGAATCAAGCCAAAAAAAGCCAAGAAAGTGAGTGAATACATCAGGCATGAAAGACACCATCCTTATAAGTACATGCTTGATATCCAATGTCTCATCCTATTGATGTTATCAAGCTACTAGCCTTATACAGATTTTCTGTAAGAAAGGCTTTACTAATCAAGCCACTTAAGCATATGTTTACTTTTAAAATCAATAAGACTTAATCTAGCACTTAAAATATTCAGTTAAATTATCATTTCTTCATGAAAAGAATTCCATGCAGGGTCTTGAATCAGAGAAGTCAGAGTCCTTGCATTGAATCTTAGGGTTTTGATTAGTATTCTTTTAAATGAAGAGTTGTGTTTTGGTTTTCTTTATTAAACACAGGCTTTTACAAACAAATAGTCAAACAAACTTAACAGTAGTAGCCTTTAGGACTGATATTAAATGTAGTGTTCAGTCTCCATGAAAGGAATAATGCTAAGCAGATATGAAGTCTATGGAGCTACATTCAATTCTGCTAATATGTATATGTATATAAAAAAAAAGCCACTGAAATAATGTACCCATGAAAATTACAGTAATTATCTGAAGCCCACACTTTTTCAACATTTTTATAATAATATAAACAGATGAAAGAACCTTTTGCTAGTAGGAAAACATCTCAATAGAGTTAATACCATAAACACAACTAAAGACCATCTCATGAATTAAGCATTTTCTGATTCCTCTTTGCTCAACCAGAACGTTAATCAAATTCTCAAGGAAATCCTTTGTAAGCTCTCCTTCAAACCCGCTAAACAAAACCAGCTACATTCAGGCTGCTAAGCAATACCATTTTGATTACTCTGAAACTGTTTTCCATTAGGAAACTCACACCAAAACCTCAATCACACAGAAACCAAGGGACCCCAAGTTCACCCAGCTACAAGACAAACAAGGCTTTAGAAACAATTAGATAGAGCTTATCTCCACTATCCCAACTCACCGCAGCAGCATTCAGAAAAGTCCAGAAACTCTCCCCAACTGTCTGCCAGCTTAAAACACACTCTCCCAAACCCCCGGCTTGCCAGTTCCCCATCCACTGTTACTTCACATATTGCCCTCAGGTGTTCCCATCTCTGCAAATTAAAAGAACAGGCAAGAAATAATTACATTCCCCTGACCTAGCATATCAGGTGAAATCTTTTAATTCACTAGTTTCTATATCGAAAGCTTTCTGCTATGCTTACTCCACCTGATTTTCAGTAGAAGAAAAGTACTCAAGAAAGAGTTATGCTTTAAATTGGACCTGGGAGCATAACTTTGCCCTGGTCCTCTGTGGTGTTGTCTGTAAGAATTCAGTTAAGATGAAAGAACAGTGTGAAAGCATTTGGAAAGTGAAAAATAAGGGTTTTTTTGGGGGGAGGGAGTGAAGGGACATGAGGGACAAGAACTGAGTTAAAAGCGAAAAAAATATAATTGCCTTGATTAGACTGCAGATTATACTAAGGAAAAACTGACTTTGGATGAAGTCCAAATCACAATTTCTTCTGACTAAATAAAGGAAAGCAGTATTTGTGGTAAGATGGAATAAAATAAGATCAGATGGTGCAACAATATAAATTAGATAGGTCAAAATCTGTTAGAAATAGTTCCTTTCAACCACACCTGAAGAAAAAAAAAATCAGAGAAAGCTTAAATAAACAATGCCTGATGTCACTGTGTGTATGAATTTATAATACCTAATAAAATATTTGTGCTTTGTGTGTTACAGATACACTACATGTAAAATAGAGTATAATGGGATAACACACCAAAGAAAGGATATCATTTAAGATTGCTTTGCATCTTGTTTATTGTTCACCACACACGTTGTGCTTGAGTTGTGGATATAATACCTACCACTGCTAAAACAGACTTTTATTCTTGTAATTAGGATAGTAAACTTATAAAACAGACTTTGATTCTTCTAATTGGGATAGTAACCTTATAATAACCTTAGTACACATATATGTAGAAAGAGAGCATTATAATAGTCATATATTACACTGAAGATCTATCAAGTCTGTTTTGCATAAATGTGCTCCATTATGGTATCTCTGTTGTTAATTGTGGTCATTTAAGAGGCTAAACCAAGAGAGTAAATCAAGAAATGAAGAGTTTTCTCATGTGCTGGGATAGAGTAAATTTTCTCCATAGTAGCTAGCATGGCCTATGTCTTGGATTTGTGCTGGAAACAATGTTGATAACACAGGGATGTTTCAGTTACTGTGAGCAGAGCTTACACAGAGTCAAAGACTTTTGTGCTTTCACACCACCACACCAGCAAGTAGGCTGGAGTTAAACAAGAAATTTTGAGGGTACACAGCTGGGACAGCTGACCCCAACTGACCAAAAGGATATCTCATGCCATAAGGCAACATGCTCAGCATACAAAGTTAGGGGAAGAAGGAAGTGGGGAATGTTCAGTGATGGTGTTTCTTTTTCCAAGTAATCATTACCCATGATGGAGCCCTGCTTTCCTGGAAATGGCTGAACACCTGCCTGATGGGCAATGCTAAATGAATTCCTTGTTTTGCTTTCCTTGTGTGTGCAGCTTTTGCTTTCCCTATTAAACTGTCTTCATCTCAATGCACCAGTTTTCTTACTTGCACTCAAGATTCTCTCCTCTGTTCCACTGGGGGAAAGCAAGTGACTAAAAGTAAATACCCTGTGACAATGGTCCATCTCCATGAGGGCTTTAGTATGGATGCAGGAGTGATTTTCACATCCTATGCTCCTGCAAAAATTCACCTCATTATCTTCTCTCTTCTCCATGCTGATGAAAAGCTACACCTAATAATTTTGGTTCCCAAGAAATACACTTGGTCTAAAAGAGTGGTTGGGCAGTAGAAAACCTGTAGTAGCACCTTGCCGCACTGTCTCAAAGCTTATAGTCTATAGGTAATTCTCACTGAATGAGATAAGCAGCATTTTACTCTGGTCATTAGCAAACAAGTGGAAATGCTGCTTCAGGATATTGTCAACTTTGTGTAAATTAAGTCCTAAAGCCATCACAGGGGCCCTTAGAGCACTTATGCAGCTTATGTGTGATAAATGTCACCACTATACACAAGCAGGAGTTTTTGACTTTTGTGTAGCTAATATGCTCAGCAGTAATTTACCAAGGAAAATATTTATTTGTACTTGAATAAAACCCACAGGTTTTAGACTTACTGTACCTTAAAAATTGACGTCATCATCTTCTCTGGTTTGTAATATAAATGGAAGAATATTGCAATTAATAAAAAATGCAATATAATAATTATAAGCAAGTTATAATTTGAAAATAGATGACCATATCAAAGTAATCCAGAAAATATATAGCTCTAAGCTTAGTCATATTTTTTCCTGCTGTTGTGGTGGCTGGACCGCCTATTAGGCTGCTTAGCACTAACTGCAATTTTGAAAGGTCTCTCCACTTCAGGTGCCTGTGTCTCTTCTGAGGACCATAAGTATTTGTTTTCTCTGTTGGGTAGAGAAACTAAGTAAATGAATGACAATTTTCAGTGGCTGAAACAGTTCAAGTAGCAAGTTAGTTCTCATATCAAAACCTTGAAGAGGACTCAGAGTCTCTGGTGTATTTCTAAAGGTTTGAAAGGACAGAAAATGCTGAAACCGTTCAGATGATGGTTTTCACCTGAGGAAAGAGGCAAGTACTTACTAACCTAAGGACTGGTAAACATGAGAATGGATTGCACCTTCTCTATTTTAAAGTTGAAAAAGCCTATGCTTGTGTGAGGTCTTATTTTTGTAATAACAAACATCTTGAAACATTTTGTTTCAAAATTTTTAAATTTGAATTCTTCTAAATATTTTGAGTTTAAATATTGCTAGGCAGTATTTTCTCAGGGCCTTTTGAAACACTGCTTGTGATAGTACTGTAGGACTGTTCTAAAACACGAAGTTACACCTCCTGATCACAGAACTGAAGGTAGTGAGTGGAAATTGTTACTTTGTAACGTATGTTCATGCCTGTACCTGTTTCATAAGCAGATTTCATTACAGCCATCTGAAGGTTTTCTGTAAGATATTTTGTACAGCAAAAAGGACACTTCTGAGTGAAAGAAAATTTCAAGGAAAAAAAATATACTGCAAATCTGAAAATCATCCTAACTATTCTTAAGTTAAACAGTAGTAATAAAAAATGTGTCATCTTTAATTTTCAGTACCTGAATAAAAAAATCACTATTTTAGAAGATGTGGATGAAGGTATCTGTGCTTTATTCTCATTTTCGGTAAGCTGTACCTTATTCCATATCTTTACCAGTGACCTCTAAACAGGAATAAATAACTGTTAGGCAGTGAAAGTATGGAAATTATTTTTGTAGTTTTGCCTTTAGCAATGCTCATCTAAAACATATGAATGTAATCCTCCTTTAGTAGAATGAGAATGAATGTTGAATTGGATTTATAGAAAGACCTACTTCAGAAACCTAAAAAACCCAAATTTTTATGGGGCCTGCAGATCAAATGCTGAAAAATGTGGCTGCATATTGCTCAGACTAGCAGCTAATCAGTATCATTTGTAAGAAGGAGAGGAAAGCACAATGAAATTCCAGATATTTGATGGGAAGAGCAGATTAGTGTTCTGCCTACCTGGAATTATCTTTCAGATTATGCTACCAAGAGGAGAAAACCAGAATCTCTTCTTTCACCTCGAGGGCAGCATAGAACATAAGCATGACAGTTTTCCCACTCAGTTTCGCCAGCATGTCTTATGCCAGGGCAAGTGTGCAATAAGCTGTCAAATTTAGTTTGTAGTCTCCTAGATAGTTGACTGAGGTGGCAATTCTGATGCATATACCATAAGATGAGGTCAGTAGCTTTTCATTAAAAGTACTATGTGCATGGATTCAACAGAGTAGCTACTCATGTACACAGCACCTGAATTCAAGAAAAGTTCTGATAGTCAATTTGAAGTTGTGTTTCTTGAAGCTGTGATAGTCAATTTGAAGGCATGACAGTACATAAAGGAACTAAGAATGCTCTCCCTCTTTTCTACTTCAGAAAGCTCAGCTTCAGTGGAATTGAGAAACCTATTCCTTTTTGAACTAAATGAATTCAATTCTGTAATGCAAACTCTGCAGAGCTTAGTGACCTGGACCCAAGCTCCTCTTGAAACAGTATTTATAACTCTTCCATAAAAGCTTAAATCCAGACATCACTGCTTTTATTTATTCAGTATTTGACAATATGGCTTTAAATGTTTACAAAGTAAGAAAAAAACCAAACCACCACCCAAACCCACAAACAAACAAACAAAAAAAAAAACGCATCAAAAACCTGAATAACAGGAAAAACCTTCAAGTGTATACATTCTTAAGGGATGTAGATAAAATCAGAAATCTACAGAATTAAAAGGTATTAACCTCCTTACTGTTGTAATGGAACCACAAAGATAAATCAAGGTTTGAGTGAAAATGGAGAACAGTTCTCAGAATATGTGATAGGATATAGGTAATAACGAAAAAAAGTTTAAATGTCAATATGATAGACAGAAACAGAAGAAGCAGCTCTTGAGCTCACTAACCTTGAATGCATCAGATTCACCTTGAAAACCAGTTTGTCTACAGGAAAAAGTATGACCGAGTAAAACAGGATTTGAATTTAAAGTAGATTATGTATTATTGAACAAGTATCCTTACAGATAGCTTTGCTACAGAACCACCAGTGGTTTTTTATTTATTTCTTTATTTTTTTATTTTTTTTCTTATTCTACAGAAGAATGAGATAAATCAGAATGGTCATTCTTGCTCTAGAATGAGAATATGTCAGCTCATTTACAACAGTTTTTTCCATGCTGATAGACCTTGACTCCCTCATAGGAAACATATTTTGGGCCACAACTTTTGCCAGTCTCTTCATGCTCAGGGAAGCAGATGGCTCCCTCTGCTGAGGCAGCAAAACTGACTAGTTACCAAGCTGCTGCTTAGAGGAAGAGGTCTCATCTGAGGCAAAGATGTGATGCCTGGTTGAGGTTATTTAACTTGATTCTATAATATTTACTTTTACCAGCTTTTCATAGCCCTTGATCACAGTAACTTAATCATTTTTTTTCTGACTACGTAAAGGAACTGAATTGATGATTAAAATGGCAAGACATGGTACAGCAATTGCAACTGAAATTGCAGTAGGATATATCTTGTAGCTAAGTATTTTGACCACACATTCAAAAAATAACTTTTTGCCCCTCTTCCCTTGAAGTCCAGCATATTTGTTTCTTCCATTCCTACTTTCTCCCCCAAAATCTCAGAAGCAAGCAAGCACAGAGTGCAGAAAACGAATGTTACCCCAGGTCATTGCTGGAACACCTCCACAATTACCAGATACTGACTTTTTAAAAAATTTCTAGTAACTCATTTCAAGCAATAGCATTTCTCAGAGCTATACTGAATATTTCAAAGCCACCTTGTGGTGCAAAATATTTCATATTATTTTCTCAGAATGCCGTTATAAGGACTTGAAATATTTTTGAGCATAGACTTTCAGACTTGCAAAGCACTAAATTGATTAATATCGGCACAGAATCACTCAAAACCAGCCAACAAAAAAAAAAAAACCAACCAAACAAAAAAAACACCACCAGAAAACACTTTTTTTTTTTTTTTTTTTTTCTTTCAGCTATAGCTGATTTTTAAAGAAAACTCTGTGCTGTGCTGACCAATCAAATCTTTTTGTATTCTGATTTAAGGATATACGTATAAGCCCAGACCTTTAGCTATGGTAAACTGGTGTGACTCCTTCAAAATCTGTGTGCTATACTTAAACAAAGTAAATAATTCAGGCACAGCACACCTTCCTTTCTTCTTGCTTTATATACACCCTGAACAAAGATGAGCAGGTTTTCAGAAATTACTGTTAAAAAGAAGGTTGGAGTTTGCATAATCAGGCCTTATTTACAGGTAAAACATATTTCCTGGCTTACTGATTAGGGGAAAGGTTTAACAAACAGAATAAACAGGATTTATTATATTTTTCCCCACAAAACTTTAGACAAGAATGTTCTAAGGACTTTTTGTTTCAATTTGGAGGCTGCAATGAAATTTTTATTATCTTTTTTTTAATTCCATGTAGGTTTGTTCTTGCTGATAAAATGATCTATTGTTCTCTGAACTATGGTGAGATTGCCATCGCTTAAACAGACAGCACTTGTTTGAAATTAAGCCTCTACTAATGTATTATAATTATTACTTCAGAGTAATTTGCTGCTCCAGCAGGGAGTCAGAGCTAATCTGATGGTAACGTTCCTTCTGTGGAGTGGTTAATATTTCTTCTATGCTGAATGTCCATATAATAGATCTAGCCTGAGGCTGATTAATGATCTCAGTGCTGGAACAGTGATTTGTAGCTAAATCAGCTTGCATTGGAAGAGATTCAGTGTTACTTCAGTCAATGCTGTTAAATAAGTGTAAACAGTAACTTTATTAGCCCAAATGTAATCTCGTAAGTCATGATAAAGGCAATAAACTGAAGTAAGGGAATATCTGCCATTAATGCATTTCATTTGTACATGGAACAAATTAAAAAAACAAACAAATTGAAAAATACCCACCCAACATTCCTATGTTCACTGCACAAAAATCAAAACCTGTGGCACAACTTCGTTGAACTTCCATTTCCTAAACAGTATAAAACGGAAACTGAGCAGTATGATGAAAGAAATTCTTCCCTTATGGACAGAAACATGAAGCTTAAGACTAAGTTCAGTAAGGTGTTAAAATCTAAGCAAAACAGAAGTAGAAGGCCTAGGAGAAATATGGAGATGGACTTTTTAGAAGGGCATGCAGTGACAGGACAAAGGAGAATGGATTTAAACTGAAAGAGGGGAGAATTAGATTGGACATTAGGGAAAAATTCCTTACTGTGAAGGTGGTGAGACACTGGCACAGGCTGCCCAGAGAAGCTGTGACTGCTCCATCCCTGGCAGTGTTCAAGGCCAGCTTGAGCGGGGCTTTGGGCAACCTGGTCCAGTGGAAGGTGTCCCTGCACTTGGCAGGGGGGTTTGGAACTGGGTTGTCTTTAAGGTTTCTTCCAACCTAAACCATTCTACGACTCGATGATATGACTCTGTGTTTTGAGACCATTGGATAACCCTTTTTCCTTGTAAACTCAACATGTTTTAGAATACAAGTATTTGTAATAGTACATCACAATGTGAATTAACTATAGTTAGATCCCACGGATATAAATAGAAAAAGAAATGATGGTCACTCCAACCATGTTTCTGAAGAGATTATTTTCATTTATAGTTCCATACTTCTGACACTAATACAACTTTTTGAAGAGCCTTTTTTTTTTTTTTTTCTTGAGGGGAAAAAGAATCAAATTTTAAATACGTTGATTACATTTGTTTAGTTGGTGCCTATAATAACCTTAAAATTAAGATATTGTACTCTGAGTTAAAATGAAAATTTACATTTTACTTGAACTAATATAACTTTCTTCTTAGGGAACCCAAATACTTCAGGTTGTAATTTTGAATTATTAATGTATTTCCCAGGTCTTTTCATTTTCAGTCTTTTTCTTGAAAGAGAAGACAAAGAAGATGAGAGAGAAAGACAGGTGAAGAGGGGCTCCCTTCCATCTGTTGGAAAGCAATAGATGCATTAAAAATGTTATTAATTTTGGACAGTGCTACAAAAAAATAATTAAAAAGTGTCTGAACAGAAATAGTCTCAAATTCTTTTTAAAGTATACATTTTTTGTTTTTCCATTCTTAATTTCAGTCTGCAGGAAAGTTTTCCAAACATCTTTAAGCAAATTTCCTTATAGAGTGATATGACCATAATGAGATGGATAACAGGCAATAAGGTGTCAGTCTATGAAGGGCAGACACCACAGCAGCAGATGAAATCTCAGTCTGAATTTGATGAAAGCTACAGTGGATTCTCTGAGGAATAACTCCCTGCATTATTTTCTTTTTTCTTTTTCTGCTCATGCCTAGGTGCCTGGGAAGCCCTTGCCCGGTCCTAGGGCAGTGGGGAGCTCAGACCTGTTGAGCGCCCAAGAAGCCACCTGCCCCTCTGTCCACTTTCCTTCTGGACTTCTCCCTTCACACCCAGTCCTACACCTCAGCCTCCAGTCTGAGCAACAGCTGCCATACAGTGCTCCTGAAGATTTCTCAACATTACCAACTTAGCCTTTTTCAAAACTTTACATAAAATTGCCTTTTCCTATTTTCCCAAACCCTCCTCTGAAGCAAGAGAATAGCAGTATTTCTAGGGAACAATTCTGTGCAGCTTATCCACAGGAAAAATTAATTTGGATCTTTTCAGTACCTGAGAAATTGTATGGGCAGAAAACTCCAGATTGCATTAAGGCCAAGTATTGTTATAAATGAAAATCTCCAATTAGACAGCTGCACAAAAGCACAGAGACAGTACAGAGGCAGTGAGGCATTTGTGGAAAGTCTGATTTGTTACACAACCCACCTGTAAAATGATCAGTTCCAAACCTTGAGGCCTTTGGGGGTCACTGACTGTCACACAGTCAATAAATTTTAATATATAAATACTTCAGTGGAAGAACAGTGTATGGGATTTGAGGTACTATCAGCAGCAGCAAATGGCTATGCTTTCTTTGCTGTCTGAGAGAACCTTTCTTACTTTAAAACTTGGTTCCTGTACTTCAGATTCACTGAGAGATCTAAAGATAGATGCAATTCTTGGCTGTCAAGACAGATCCAGTTCTTGGCTCAAATTATGGCTTTTATTTTTAGGCTATTTTGTTGGAATCTTTTTAACTTGCTCACATTTCTTAGAAACATAAATAATTTTACTTTTCAAATTCAAACTAGTGTACCAAATCAATCAGCTTGTAAAAGCACAAAACACTGTTACAATAACACATAAATCTTCTAGTCTCTATCACTATCATCTTGGCTAATCAAATGACATTTCTGTATATGGAAGTGTCTTATGCTTCCATATTCAGAGACTTGCCAGACATATGTGTCAACCAGTGAGTTCTTAGCTATTAATATGTGAATATATAGTAGAAGAAATTAAACACATCAACTTTCAACAGGATGAACCATGAAGAAAATACATAAATACAATTGACTGAGAAAGAGAGAGTTAAAGGGCCTTGGCAGAGTCTACTACATAAAAGAGTTAAGAATTTTCTGAGAAGAATGCTAGTATGTGACTTTCTGTTACATATATACAGATGAATAAAAAGCTCAGTTTGCACCAATTACAGTTATGTTGCTTTCCTTACTTCTTAGTTACTTTATGCAGTAACTTTCTTAAAAGCGTTCCTAGCAGTAGGGTTCACTGAAGTCTGGCATCACACAAAGGAAACAAATTCCTTTCTCAGAGCTCTGTTTGCACATGAAACTGTACTCAGCTTCTTAATTCTGTCTGTAAGTAAAATGAATTTTCAGGTTTTGTATCATATGCCTGGATAAAAACTGCAAACCAAAAAAAAACAAAAAAAAAAAACAAAACCTTGATGTTTTGAATATCTGATGTATTTTATTTCTCCTTTCTACAGAAGTGTTCTATTTTCATTAACATATCTGCTGCTGTACATACAAGTATTTAGCATTAAATATATTGTTTAAACACTTACTCTTATTGATTATATATTTCAGTTGCTATAAGCATGAAATTAAGTCCATCTTTTAAGAAATGTGTATCCCTGTAGCTCAGCAAACAAAATATTGCCAGCACTGGTAACAATGCACTAATGCTATAATAGCTCTGCAAGGCCTCAGGACTAGGGCCTGTCTGTTGTGGTTTGTCTAGGCTTCCTCAGCTCTCCCAGCATCTTCATTTTAGCTTGTTTTGCTGTATTAGCAGTCTTCAAGCAGTTAGATGATTATTGCCTTATTTATTTCAGTTTTGCTTAGCTGTGAGAAACTTCATGTTATGTCTG
This sequence comes from Psilopsiagon aymara, assembly GCA_024733675.1. Classification (NCBI taxonomy): domain Eukaryota; kingdom Metazoa; phylum Chordata; class Aves; order Psittaciformes; family Psittacidae; genus Psilopsiagon; species Psilopsiagon aymara. The sequence goes on along the minus strand of JANRGW010032666.1, from coordinate 53,130 downwards.
TTGTAATAGTTTTTTGTATATTTTGGTAGGCAGTAAGTAGTGATAGTGTGCAATTTATTCAGAATGAACTGTCACATTAGAATAACAATGTGGTGGAGTACAAGCATACGATGATAGAAGCCTTGTGAGTGTGAGCACAGCATAAAAACAGAAGCCGAGAACAATTCTTCAATGAGTATTAAAGGCCAAAATCAGAATGCAACCTTGGGATATGGGCAAAATCAGCTTCAGGGGTAACAGAACAAAGAAGAAACACCCAACATCTGCAGAAAATACCATATATAGTCATTTCAGATGCAATGTGACCACCAAAGGGATAGAGAAGGGTTAGTTGCTCACGAGAGGTACCCAAGTTACACACATTTTTCAGAAAGGGCAGGATAATCATAAGGGACTACAAATGGCCACAACATCCTCCTGAGCACACAGGAAATGTGGCAAGACAAAAGGAAACAAGATAAGCAGAATTCAAGCCCAGCCACCTAAACCTCAGTGACAAAGAACCATCAACGCTCAATATACTGCATCAGCACAAACTATTAAATGCTTACAGCTAGGTTAATATGTGTCAATAATGTTGTGTATGTAGTGATGATTAATAATGCCGAGTTCTGAAGAAGCTAGTGGATTTCATGGCAGGATGCCTCCTGATCATCTACCAAAGGTCCTGGGAGTCTGGGGAGGTCCCTGCTGTCTGGAAGGTAACCTAAGTTATTCCAATTTACAAAAAGGGTGTGAGGGAAGACCTAGGGAACTACAGACCTGTTAGTCTAATCTCAGTTCCTGGAAAAATTATGGAGATGATTATACTACATACTAATGAAAGACATATAAAGAATAATACAATAATCTGGCACAGCCTACATGGTTCCACAAAGGGAAAGGCCTGTTCCACTAATTTGATATTCTTCCATGACAGGGTCACTTGCCTAGTGGATGCCTTCCTGGCAGTGGATGCAGTTTTTCTGGTTTTTAGTAAGGCTAGAAATTCCACCTCTATCCATCTTCCTTAGGAGTGGTTGTTCCCAAAATACTGCTGAGAAAGAATAATTTCACAGCCTAGGAAAACTAATGAACTGCAATGTGGCTGATTTCTATGATTTATTCACAATATTCATATAGGGTCAGGTCGCTGACACATATCTACATAAACTCAGATTGACAAGATTAGAGCTAATACCTTATGTTATCCCTGAATTGCTTCCTGGGTAATTGGTGAATTCAGTAATCGAGAGCGATTAAACTGTCATGGCACTTTGTAGGGAATATCACTCTTGGGTACACATTATAGTGAAACTTATCATAGAGTGATACGTATTTGTGTGGCACTCCTTTCCACATGAAGCTGAATAGCAGATTAGACTAAATTGTCAGAAAAAAAATATTCAAAGTGACAAAATGTAAATGGACTAAGTGCATACTATTTCTGGTTGGTTTAAAGCTAGGGACAGGTTTTGTAAGCATAGAAAAAAGCAAGTTTCTGATGGAAAACAAGTTTTAGCTGCTGCATTAAATGGCAACACTCCTTTGGAATTAAATTAACACTATGCTTATCTAGTAGCACAGTCTCAATGCACATTTACTAATACGAATTTCACAAAATCGTAGAAACACAGAATAGTTTGGATTGTAAAGGAACTTAAGACCGTCTATTTCCACCCCCCCTGCCATGGGCAAGGACACCTTCCAATAAATCAGGTTGCTCAAATCCCTGTTCAACCTAGTCTCTAGGCTAAGAGACACTGGTTTTGATTTCTGCTTGCTTAAATAAACAACTACTTACAAAACTGTTCAGTTATTTTGCTGCAGCCTTTGACAGCCTTAATTTCCAGTACTGAAACCAAGTTCACCAGAAGTATGAAGCAACAAGGAATAGTTCAATTATACTAATAATTTTTAAAGTTTTAAGTTAGATATTAGAAAATGGAGCAGTAGGACTTTAGTATCTATGATTTAGCTTGTCATTTCTAGAAAAACCTTAATTCAAATCATGTATCCTCCAGAATATTTTTTCAAGTAAGCCTTTCCCCATTGTTGGAAAAATTGTAGTTGGTTGATGTCAGTGGGGAAAAAAGTCACATGAATTTCTAATACAGAAATGTTTTTTCTTGGTAACAAAAACTTCTGGGTTTATATCCAGATGTGCTTTCTCCGTCCAGGAGGAGAGATAAAACAGACAGAAAAACATAATAGCAAAGCAGCAACAATAATGACCTGTGATGTGTGGCTAGTGATGGCCTCTGTTGTTCGTGTTTGTTTTTTCTTTGATACATTCTTCTCCTTGAGAGAAAGTAGTGTATTCTGCTGGAGAAATATACGAGATGCGCACTGAAGTGAAAGATAATACAGTGAATTGACTTGCGAAGTAGTGATGTGGATGTGAATGAGGTGCAAGCACCTGAATTTCCCTTTGAGTAAAAGAAAACAGAATTGAAGGGAAAGGAAAAAGAAGATTTGGATGATTTATTAAGAAGCTTCCTTTCAACGAGGAGGCAAGTCCATTTTGAAGAGAATGAAGCTTCCTTTCAATGACGAGATTAAGTCCATCTTGCACAATCCAGATACCTGGGCTTGGGTTTTCGCATTATTTGATCATAGAATGTATTTTTCAATTAAAACTATGTAATACAGCCACTTTTCAAGATAACAAACAATCCTAATTTACTTCAAAATAATACTAAGACTGGAAAAGCAAGAAATTTTAAAAGCTGAACTGCTATTTTCCAGTTTGCAGAAACTATGACATTACCATACAAACCTGTTTTGCACAAAGTCCCTGTCTCATCCAATGAATGGGATACTTAATTTCATGTAGAGAAATGTACACAGTTTTCTTACTATTCCCTCAGAGTTTCAAGAGATAATGAAACACTGATATCAACACATCTGTAGTGTGACATGGACATAGAATTTAATTTTACAACTGTGAAAACAAGATTAAGATTGTCAGAAGTATCTAGTATCATCAACTGTATGATTTTTTCAGAACACTTCTCATAATAACCTTAAAAGTTTCAAACACAGCTCTGGTTAACTCCAGGTTTTACATGTCAGTGTTTCCGTGTATCAGTCAATTTAAGTATTCAGAAATGAATGATACACAGTTAAAAGTCCCATTCAACTGAATTTTTCTTTAGACAAGGAACCAGTGACTGAGACAGAGAGGAAATACATTTGCTTATGATGGCTTTAAAAATCTATCTTTCACCATCTCAGGCAAATGTACTGAAGTGCCGTAATAAACTCCCTAACCTGCTTCATGAATCTGACTAATCTCTATAGAAGACTAAAATTAAATGCAAAATATAGTCCAATAACAAAGAATATTTAAACTTAACCTGAATTAATGCACAAAACAAAGAGAGAAGCAAGTGAGCAACTGTATTTCCATGATATTTCTCAAGAAGTTAAAAAATTGTAGTGAGTAAATTTTTATATTGAGTTGGCATTCACAGATTGATTCAGACTGGAAGGGATGTCAGAGAAGGGTCAGATGTGGAGTCAGAATAGGTTGCTTAGAGATTTATCCAGTTGTGTCTTGAAAAACTCAAAGGATGAAGAAATTCATATTAAAAATTAAGAATTTCATATATAAAAATGCTATATATGAAGAATTTTAGACACCATGTCTTCAAAGTCAAAAATATACAAACATTTGATGGGAAAAAGACTGATTACAAATGAAGTAATAATATGTGAAGAGAAAGGGCTCTTTGGATGACTTCCAACAAGAGCAAGATGCTTTATACATTTGCATAGATGTTGAGCACAAAGACCAAGTAACTTGTTTTTGATGTACACTGGAGATATAACATTAAGTAAGAATCTTAAATTTAAGCCTCAAATTTGATTAGACATTAGTAAAATCTTTAATTGTAAAGACAGTTAAACACTAAACTAGATTGAAGCTGTGAGATTTCCATCATTGGAGGTACTTACCAGATTTGAAATAACTGTCAAGAACAGTTGGGGCAAGAGGATGAAAAAGATGGTCCCTTTGGCGATTATTCTTTCATATTTGCCATATAATGCAAGATTATTTTTTTCTTTCATGCGCCTTAGGAAACTAATTATTTTACATGTTGCATGCTGTGAAATCTATGTTATTCTACTAGAAGAGAAACCCCATTTGACATAGAATCATAGAATCATAGAACAATTAGGAAAGAACCTCAAGACCATCCAGTTTCAAACCCCCTGCCATAGGCAGGGACGCTCTCCACTAGACTGGGCTGCTCAAAGCCCCATCCTACCTGGCCTTGAACACTGCCACGGATGGAGCATTCACAGGTTCCTTGGGCAGCCTGTCCCAGTGCCTCACAACTCCCACAGTAAAGAACTTCTTCCTTTTATTGAACATCCTGAGACTCATTTTTCTAGATGCTGCAAAAATAGGAAACAGCCACATCCCAAACATTTCCTTGAATAAAAAGGGAAAATAAGCAGGATATATTTAAGCAGAACATTAAAAAAAAAAAAAAAAAACAACCTAATACTAAAATGTTAGTGTTAGAAGCACAAGGTTACTTCTATTCGCTAACTTTGATGATTTCAAAAGGTTTTTATTAACAAGTGGCAAAGGTATTCATAAATTCATGTACAAGCCATCTGCCTCATGGTTATTACCAAGCTAATTTGCAGTCTTGTAAGCAATTTTATGAGAGAATCCAAAGATTAAATGGGCTTGGGGAATTGCCCCTCAAGGTTGTTCATAGCTTGGGGGGGTGGGGGGGGCTAGGAAAAAAACAAAACAAAAAAACACTTTCACTGCTGCTTGTGCCACACTTCATTTAAATAAAGGATTTACAGGATTGTCACTATGCAATCCTTCATGAAGAAAAAGGAACATTAATGATGATTGTGAACTCTTTCAACTATAGTGCTACTTTTTAAAGGTATCTGATGAGAAAAATACAGGGAAATGTTATGGACAATTAGGAAGTAATGAAGACCATGTCATTGCAGCTGATGACAAAACATACTGAAGGACATTGCAATATATTGAGTCTGAATGTTTATTTGCTAGACTACTTCATTTTTCAGTTTGGATATATTTTATGTAACAACTCCATTAATAATCCAAAACAAGGCATGAACAGCACATTTGTTATAGGTGTTCCCATCACTGTAGTGAACAGGCACATTATGAAAAACTATCTAGAGAGGAAAGGGATTAAGAGAGGAAACAGTCTGATTCACTGAGAAAATATATAGTCCTAGAAATGTCTGTGGGGAAGGTATTCCCTTCTTTCCACGATGAAATGCATCCACATCACACATTTTGACCAGATGGGACAACCCTCATGAGTACCATTTCAGTGTTACATGCATATCAGCAGTCCCTGAAGTTAGTCAGGATCAACTCAAAAGCATACTGGCAGGAATCATTCCCTCTGGATCTGCCAGCCAAGAAGCAGTTCACGTGCAAAGTACATTTGCCCTAAAATGCATCTCTCCAACTATTTCAAGCCTCATATATGCTTCTCAGACTAAATGGAATGTTAGGGTTAGTAAGTGGCATGAACTAGGTGAACAACACATTTATGAAGTAACATAGCTCACACTCAAAAGCTATGACCTTCTAAGGTTTCTAAAGCTATGATTTTTTAACACAATTAAAACCTTTGTTATTTTGTTTGTTTGGTGGTTTATTTCTTTTTAACGTCCAAAGCACCAGAACAAACTCCACTCAAATATCATAGTTTTTTCCAGTCACACTGGTAATGTCAGTCATCCATGCTTTATTAACTGACATGAAGGCCTGCAGCTTATGGCTGCTCTAAAACATGCTCAGAAAAGAGATGTAAGACCAAGATACAACCTCTCATTATATCTGACACTCATCTGTGCACTTAACTGTAATCACACTCCTACAGAGTCACAATCTTTTGAAAACGGAAAATGGTTCTAACATCAGAATTGAGACAGCCATCCATTGCCAAGACTTACTATCATGAATTATGCATTGTGTATCTCATTTGCTTCAGAAAGACACTGTGTAAATCAAAGCTGTGTACCCAGTACACAGACATGAAGCTCTAACCAAGTATTATGCTACCAGATGGTTTAGGTTTGTTCCTTAAAAAACTACTCCACATATAAGTACAGTACAGAAATCTGAAAAGAATAACTCTACAGAAAACCTCAAATTGCTCTCTCTCTCCCCCCTTATCTTTTGATTGCATTTATGTCAAGATTTGAGAGGTCTTACTTTAAAGGAGCTAAAACTTTATTCTTTAAAAGTGTTTAAATACAGCTATTTAGCAGAACTGAATTTGAAAGCCTAGAAAACAGATTTATCAGTAGGAAGAAAACACAGCAGAATTTTATTAAAAAACTCTTAAAATGCTGCAAATTATCATATTCACTTTTAATTATAAGGGAAGGACATTTAAAAAACTGTTTAGTCTCAATCAAATAGAACCGAACCCTTGAACACTAGCTACAATGCAGCAGTAGCCTTTGCAGCCTGTATCTCAAATGGCTGCTCAACTAAGCGTAATGAGAATGAACTGAAGATGACTGTCAGAAGCAGGATTTACCTTTCTGTTTGATATATATACGGGTTTCTTCTGCTTACCTCCTAATAACATTTGCAATTGACTTACTACAGAGAGAGGATGTTACAAGCATGTTGTGTAGAGTTTTTTACAGAAAAGCTATAGGAACCCCTGGGAAGTAAAGATTAGGTCACAAGAAAGGAATTTTCTTAGGCACAAAATGTGTCTTGTGAAGATCTGTCTAGTGAAAGAACTGGAATGACATGCTGTAGTGGGCAAACATATACTATAGAATACTATATAATCCTTTCCATATAGGAATGAAGTTCCAAGAAAAAAACTAGTTTAGGTTAGTTTTGGTTTGGGTTGGTTTTTTGGGGTGGTTTATTGTTTGTTTGTTTGTTTTGTGCTTGTTTTGATTTGTTTTTTTAAGTTTTAAATCTTTTAGTTCCAGGCTGAATTTACTCAAAGTCTGCAAACGTATATGTGTTTACTGTTGGGCCAATAATGCTTTTCATCTTTCCTCTTTCTAATATCTTCCATCTAACTGTGAACCTATAAATGTAAACCTTTCCAGGCACTGTCTACACTTAAGTCCATTTGATAAACAAGTACTGTCAATAACTAGGTGTTTGCCTCTTTCACTGAGGGCTTTTTTTTTGTTCTTAGTACTGCCCATGCTGTGATCCAGGTACCAGGGAGCCAGATGTGGATGCAGTACTCTACTAAGAAGTATAAATGCAGTGATGTAGAATAAAGGTGAAGAAAGAAGGGAGTTAGAGGTTTGGGTAGCAAAAGATCAGCTAAAGAGTTGTGGTAAAGGGCAAGAAACAGCATATATAATCAACAGCACATATGTTCTTGCAGAAATCCATAAAGTGTTACAGTGTGTAATCCTAAACTGCAAAATCTAGTGGCTAAATTCCCTCCTGGCTACCTGAAGGTGACCTATTCAGAGGTCAGCCTCCATAACAGCCTAGATTGATGAATGCAGGAAGGAAAGCTTATTTTCACATCTAATGGTCTGAACCCTTTGGTGACTCTAAATGTGAATCAGCTTAATTTTCTGAAAGTATTACTGATTGCTCAGGGGTTTGAGTATCCTTTTTCATGTTTATTTTCTGTAAACAAACTAATGTACAACAGTACACTGGGAATTCAAAGGTTTTTATACTTGGCATAGAGAAGGCAGGGGATCCCAGAAGTGTGATGGTCTGTGCAGCCTGAATTCAGCCATCTTGTGCAAAAACATAGTAAAACAGTCTTTTAAAGGATAATCATGTATTATCTGTCATAAACGTGCCTATTTTGAAAGCCAAATTTCCATTGGAAATCTCAGGCAATTCTGACACATGAAGAAAAAAGTATAGAGTAGTAATTTAAAATAGCTGCCTAACCCTTTGTTGTTGGAAACTTTTGAGTGCATTCTTTGGCTGCTTGTACACATTTTTCATGCAGATGTATACTGCTTTATAAAGAAGTCTAAGAAGAGGATGTTCCCAGGCAGCTATCCACTGATTCCTTTTCCTTTGATTGATACTGCTCCAGTCATCAAGTGGATAGTGTCCATATATCATTTTGAACAAAAGCAAGTAAGTGACTAATAAAATTACAAGTTTCTTACCTTTTATTATGCTGAATGGGATACAGACACCATGTGCCCATCCCTGAGAATACATGCCATCACAGTTATTACTAATTAGAGATAATATCACTGCCTCTGAAGGGACTTTATTCTTTTCCAATGCTTTTCTTTTTATTTTTTTTTTCTGCTTTAATATCTTTACATTTGCTTGTTTTAATTTAAAGCCCACATAAACTTAGTCTGGCTCCTGCTGGCTTTGCTTTTAAATGAACCTCTGAATTATCAGTAACACAGAAGGACAAGATAGGGGATACAGACCTCTCAGTTGCATTGATTTGCTTACAGTTTAATAACAAGGTATCACCTCTCCTAAATGAGACCTCCTATTGTTAATAAAAATGGAAGACTAGTCTTTCATTTCAAGCCATCCAAACAGGCTCAATGATGTATTAAAAGAATGCAAAGGATAAAACTTAATTATGGAAATATGACAATACTAGTTTCTGCAGCCTCATCCCTTTGTATATGAATTATTCCTTCTTGCCTGATGTCACACTGGTAGTTCAGGAAGACAGCCAAGGATGGAGCTTTGCCTTTGGCACAAGGCAGAGTGCAATTCACAGAAAAACACTTTTTGTCCCATATCACCCCTTCACATACTTCCATGGTTCAACACACTGTTCTCCTGATACCCATCTTCTTCCACCTGACAGACCTTTTAGGTAGCCTGTGCAGATCTCAATCTTTTGAAATAATGCTATACAGTAGCAACACTATACTGAAAAGCTCTGTCAGCCAGCCAACAGATGAAGCCTGCCAAATCATTTACTCTAGTATGGCTGGCAACATAGGCAGAGAACTTCTTACCCTCAGAACTTTCAAATAATTTTCCTGTCCTTTAAAAGTATGATCTGGAGTTATTGACGCAGACATATTCATAGACATAAGCAAAACAGCAACAACAACAACAAAACAAAACAAAACAAACAAAAAAACCAACCAACCAACCAAAAAAAAAAAAAAAAAAAAACAAAAAACAAAAAACCTAACTGTCACAGAATAAATTAGACTTCAGACAGGCTAATTAGAAACTGGGGGAATAGGAAGGTGTGCATTAAACATCTCTGCAGGAAATTATCTGTAGAACTCTGACATATGAAAATCTGAGATTAAAATCAATATCATCAGTTGAAACAATACTTAGAGCTACTGCATATGGGACACAGCTGGATCCTGCAATCTATTTAGCATATGGTATTAGAAAAGTATTTCCTTATAATGTGGTTGATAATGAAAATATTAAAATTTTTGTTTTCAGAGATAAATATTACCTTTTGGACAAAAAAGATGTAGTCTCGATGGACTCTCATTTTGGAAGACACTGGAATTTGGCATGGTCTAAAAATTACTTGCCCTAAAGAGTGGAATGTCTGGGGACAAGTAATGCTCAGATTGTTTTGTTTTTATCCTTAGTCTATCAGCAAAATTTTTGTCTTGGAAGTTTCTTTCAAAAGAAGTAAGCCTGAAGTGAATAGGAAACATGGAGTATATTATCCCCAGCAGTTAAAGTTTAGTAATACTAAACACAAATGAAAGCAAAGACTTATTGGATGAGCTAATACAGAATTAACTACTGATACTCCTGTTACTACTGTGCTTTACAAACCAGCTAGTACTATGACAAAAATATATAAGTAAGTTTGTTTGTGTTTTGACATGACAGTTGAGAATGTAGATGAGAAAAGAAAAGATACAACACAGGATGCAAATGAGCAGAGATAATACCACCTTGCAGAAGAGAAACAAAAGGTGTAGAATAGTAACCTAGACCCTTCCTAGCAGGGAATAGTTCAATGGTGGAAGCACTCTGCTTTTGCAACAAGAATGCCTGCACATTATTAGACAGGTTTTTGACTTTGGATCAAATTCAGATTTGCTATAGAAATTTGGTTTCAGTGATGGCCTTGTCCACTGACTTGTATTTTGTTCATAAATCAGTTTGAAATTAAAAAATACGCTTTTTACTTCTTTAAAAATGAAAAAGACATTCAAAATGTCAACAGTAGGTGTCTAACCTTTCCAATGAATTATTGAATTTTAGTCGGGTAGAGCTGTATTTTCAAACCACAATAAGCCTGCATGCTTTTTTCTGTCTTATGCCAGATCTCTCTATTGGCAAAAGAAAGATCTTTCATACTGGTACTTTTGGAGGAAAGGTCATAATCTTAGATATCTTGGTCTAGTAAGATACTGACCACTTCCACAGTGCTCTAGATTGCCTTTTATTCCCTGAAACCTCCAAGCAGCTTGTAGGATTGAGCCCATAAATGACATTTGAAAGTGGTTTTTATTGTTCCTTTACATTCATTATATTTCTTTATGTCCTGCCATTTGTGTGCAGTACTCATTTCAAGCACGCATTTTCAATGCAGAAGATTCTATCAGCAGCAGCAGATGTGAAAGTAATAACAGGCTGAAAAATGATCTGGAGGCTGATTTTGGAAAGTACTTTATTTGGCTCAGAACAAATCTGGTTGTTTAGAAGACCTGCATCGTAATCATACTCATTTTCAACTTCTAGGAAAGGAAAAAAAAAAGAAAACAAACCAAAACTTTTTGCCTACAAATTGATTACATGGCCAAACTAAACTCTCTAGGTCATGTAATATAAAATATATAAGAAAAAGGACACTTAGGAGAAAAATGCCAGTAGAAAGATAAAGTATACAGAGGCAGTAGAGGTAAAACAAAGTAAGTGAGGGAAACATAAAGGGAGACAAAGAATGGAAAAATACACCCAATAATCAAGATATAGGAGTACTAAATTCCTTAAATTTTTAAAAAGAGATAGTGGGAGAGAGGACAGAGTACAGCAGTCCTGTGCATATGTTTACTTTCCTCACAGGCCATAACAAGAACCTTAACTTTCAGAGAGAAGAGAATACTTACTCTGACCAACTGTGAAAAACTTTCCCAGAAATCTCTGACATTCATGAAAGTTTTGCATTGTTTCCAACTGCAGACTGTCATTTTCCCTCATCCTCATCCCAGAACTCTTCATTTCGTCTTCTAACCCTTTCTTCCCTTTCCACCTACATCGAAAACTTATCTAATTAAGTAGCTTCTTATGTCTGTCCTGGTTGCAACACAATCTGCTTTTTCCAAATAATGCAAGGGATTTGGATATTCCGAAAGCTTTTGTTTGAAAAACTGACATCTTAAAATAATGAAAGAAATGTTAGGCTTGTGAGTAGAATAGAGAAAGCAACATGGAATTTAGTGAGAAACAAGAAGTCCTATCCCCCAGGCATTCAAATGCTTGCTAATCCCCTCAGAAATGACTCAAAAAACAAAACTTATTATATCCTATTGTTATAATTACTGTATTTTGAAGAAGCAAAACACACCACTTCCTGGCCTCCAGAACTTTTTCAAGGTTCACAAGTAAAAACAGCAAACAGTATTGTTCTTTTCTGTACAGATTGAAGATCAATTTCTCCACGTGTACATAATTCCCACTATATAAGAGCTAAGATAACTTAGACAAGAACAACCTGTTGAATCAGAAAAAAATTGGCTTGTACTTGACATGAAATTTGTTTGGTTTTTTTTCTCAGGTTTTACTAACCACACAAAGAGCCTCAGGTATTCAGAATCTTTTCTTCTATTTTATGTTGCCCAGGAGTTGCACTTGTTGCTCAGCCACCTGACTGGGTTGCTAATCTGCTAATGATTGCTTTGTACTGTCTTACCTTTTTCCACCTCAGGACAGTGCCTGTGAGACTAAAGGACTACTGGGCCTAACTGAGCCTAAAAATACTGCAGTATTTTAGCAGCTTCCCTGATTCTGTTCTACTAAGCTGGCATCTTTGGAAGACCTTATTATAATTTCCACATGCTCCACAGCTATACAGACATTTCACGGCTTAACTCCAAACTGAAGGAGATGAGAACAAGCTCAACTGAAAGCACTTTCAGGACCTCTAATACCACACTAAAGCTGAAAATAGGCAAGAATGCAACTGCACTTTCCACTTGCTAGGAGAAAATGCTAAGAGGCATGAAAGAAATGAGACTCATTGGGAAGGAAGACACTGAATCTAACTGGGAGAAAGGAAGCTACAGATGTTCAGGCTCGAACGGAGCTCCTATGTAGTGGAAAAGAGCTAAATGAAATGAGACAGAGAGCAGAGCTGGAATAATGTGAACATAAAAATGGCTGTAATGGCTCATATGAAAGGTCTGTGTAGCCTGAAATCCTGAGAAGGGCAAGTAACAGCACTGTAGGAAGGAGTGTAAGAAACAGCATAGGAAATGCTAATTCCTCAAGAGAAGCAATTAAATATTTAAGAATATGCCTGGAAGTCAGATTGCGCCTGGATGACATTTGTTCTTGATCAGTGCTCTGTGGCTACTAAACGTAGTTTTAGCCTTGATAACATTCCGGGGCAATTAGACCTACTTTTAATCTTGCACCTTTAAAAAGCACAACCTGTTTTGTTTGGTTTAAAGCCTACCTAAAACTATCATTGCATGTTCCCGTTTTCTTGCATGGTGGGAAAAACTGAAAAGCAGTTTCATCCTCCACTTCCTTATACTATTGTGGTTTGGTATTTAGGGACATAAAAATATTTTTGCTGAAATATTACAGGAAGATCTTCCAAATAGCTGGGTTTCTTATCTTTACAGAAGGAAAGACATTGTAAAAAGAGAAAGAAGTTCTTGATCTTTCAAAAGGGTATTTTGATATAGCTAATTTGACAGAAAAACAGTTTATCAGGTAAGGACTAGCTCTTTCTCTACTGATGGGACTAGGGTATTTATTTTGGACTCATTGTACCCTGTCATTCATCATTTATTTGTTACTGGGCTTACACAAAAAATGAGGCCAAGCTTATAATCATCACTCATTTTGTAATGTCTTATTGTATTTTTCTTTTATCTTTCAGCAGATAGATATGCTTAGTTTTCAAAAAGAGATCTATTAGTTCCCTGTAATTACTCACTCTATGTTCTCCATTACTGTTACTACCAGCTAAAATGATTGGAAGATAACACTTGAAATAAAAGGAATGTTTTGTTTTAATATAAACTTAAAATAAACTTTATAAAATTCATCTTTCTAGAGATAATTTTAGAGGGACCTCTGAATTGTTTCAGAATATATAGTCTCTGCCAAACTGAGCATTTTTCATCAAATATCCCTAAGTTTTTGTCTTAGATTTTCTTAAAAATATTGAAAGACACAAGCATTCTTCTACAGAGAAATTTTAAATGGGAGCATTTTTATATCTAATATAACTCCAAAATGGCTCATCTTGAAATGCGCCAACTGCATTCACCAACATGATCTTATGAGAGGATGAGATACATGAAATTTTGAATTATAAATTCTCTTTCATGTTTTCAGCTTTTACTTTTAAAGGTTTTCATCTCATTGTAAAAGCTGTAGCTAAAACAGTATAATCATGTCATGTAATTATGTTTCTCTATCAAATTTTCTCTGAGAAAATTGCTTCTTGTAACAGCTGGAGATAAGAAAGTGTAAGTGTGTATAATACTTAAAAGTCAACAAATTTCTCTATACCTGTTTTACCATGCCTGTAGACACTGGCTAAGTATCTTTAGGGCAGCTCTTTCTTTAGAAGCTAAAGACATAAATGATTACATGCAAAAAGTGGCATGGTGGGAGAGAGTAATTCCTGTTGCCAAATAAAAGCCCTTGCTAATAGATAAAACCCTGGCAATCAAACAAAAGATTAAAGCACATCTAACATGTTAAACTCTGAACTGTTTCCTGCCAGGAGGATTGCAAAGCACTATTAGCTGGGGAATGTGCTGTATTTCCTGGAATGCCTCCACCATAGTCTCAATTTCTATTTTCCATGACATATGCAGAACCTGAATTCAAATGAACACTACTTATTTGTGTATATAATTCTGCTTTCTGCAGGAACAAATCAAATATCTGCATTTAACCTTTACTCAAATTCCTAAATGTTTCATTAGAAGGTTTTTGCCTGAGTAATATCTGAACAGACATTTTTTTATTGACTGTGTGGACTAAAAAAATATGCCACATCAAAAGAGAAAACAGCAAGAATATCAATAAGTGAAATATTAACTTAGAATCATAGAATAGTTAGAGTTGGAAAGGACCTTAAGTTTATTTAGTTCAAACCCGCCCTGCCATGGGCAGGGACACCTCCCACTAAACCATATCACCCAAGGCTATGTCCAACCTGGCCTTGAACACCGCCAGGGATGGAGCATTCACAACTTCCCTGGGCAACCCATTCCAGTGCCTCACCACCATCACAGTAAAGAATTTCTTCCTCATATCCAATCTAAACGTCCCCTGTTTAAGTTTAAACCCGTTACTTCTTGTCCTATCACTACAGTTCCTAATGAAGAGTCCCTCCTCAGCATCCCCATAGGCCCCCTTCAGATATGGAAAGGCTGCTGTGAGGTCTCCACACAGCCTTCTCTTCTCCAGGCTGAACAGCCAAAACTTTCTCAACTTAGAGAAAGAATTATTCCTAAGTTTTTACTAATTAGAAGTAGCCATACTTTTTGTCTACTTTGAGCACAAAGTACACAGGTGTAAACATTTAATTAAATATTAAGGAATCTTGGGTTTACTTTGCATAATTCTTTAGGCCAAAATTAATTATCTGTTTTTTTAAAAGTGCTAATACAGGTTTAAAGTAATATTCATAATTTGGGATTTATTTTTTTAAAGAATAATTAAAATACATTCCTTAAGAAAATCTTCATTTTTTTAAATTCTTCTAAGTTTGTCAGAAGCGCAGATAATAGTATTATGAAAAGCTTGTATCAATGTTCACCTTTATTGTAAATACGACTACTTAAAACTTAAACCTAAAAATTAAGGCCACATCTTTCTGTAAAAGGTAAACATATGATGAATGACAATTTAGACTGAAAAAAATCATGGGGTTTTTTGGTCTTTCTGAGGCTGAAGAGTTAATTCTTATTTAGATATTTATTAACTTAAGACACTGCGTGTATTTTCTCTTGCAGTCACTTTCAGCATGCTATATAAGCCAATATTGGTAAAAATTACTTACAGGCACACTTGAATAGTTTGGACCTCAGGCTTCATTGAGAATCAGGGAAGACTCGTGGTCACAGGTGTCCTGGGTTCAGCAGCAGCAGTCATTTTTTCTCCTTCTTAGCAGCTGGCGCAGTGCTGTGTTTGACTTTCAACCTGGGAACAATGCTGATAACACCGATGTTTTCAGTTGCTGCTCAGCAACGCTGACTCTGAGCAAGGACTTTCTGAGTCGCCTGCTCTGCCAGGGAGGAGGGGGAGCTGGGAGGAAGCAGAGACAGGACGCCTGACCCAAACTAACCAAAGAGGTTTTCCATACCATAGCACGTCATGCCCAGTATATAAACTGGGGCAGCTACCTGGAAGGGCTAGATCACTGCTTGGGTCGGGCTGGGTATTGGTTGGCAGGTGTTGAGCAGTTGTATTCTCTTCCCGCGTTATTTCCCTTATCATAATTAGTATTGGTGGTAGCAGCAGTGGTTTTGTGTTATAACTTAGTTACCGGACTGTTCTTACCTCAACCCGTGGAAGTTACATTCTTTCGATTCTCCTCACCATCTCTCCAGGAGCAGGGGGAGAAAGGCAGGGGGTGTGTGCGAATGGCTGCGTGGTTTCTGGGTTGCCAGCTTGGCTTAAACCATGACACCAGGCTATGTCTCTACTGTAAAATAACTTAGGTCTTGAATTTGCCCTCACCCAGCCCACACTTTGCGGTGCTGCAGGTTGCTTTGAACTGTGACTCTATTCTGGCTTTTGCTGACAAATCAACTGAATCCTACTGTAGGGAAGCTATGGAACACGACGAGACTGGTAAAGACGTATTTCACTAGATACCAAGAGATCTCTTTTCGCAGATGACCATCTGCCACTTCCTCAAATCTTGTGCTGTTTCCTTATAATGAAGCTGTCCTCTAGTTTCATATTTTCTTGAGAAAATGGTTTCTTGATATTTCACAAGCCTTAAGAAACATACAAGTCGCAATGTAAAGAACACAAAGACTGAATTAAGTTGAAGGTTCAGAAATAGTTTACTTTTTTTTTTAGGAGTTTCATACTGAGTTAAAAGGATTATGAGCGCTATGGGAACAACACAATTCAGAGTAGGATTTTTTTACCAGTACAGTGAGACTATCATTGTGTTAAAATGGAATACACTTTCAATTCCATTCAGAAACTTCTCTGAAGTTTGTAAAGAGGGAGAGGGCACCACACAACATGACAACCTTGCATTGTTTTATTTAAGTTTGAGACTTCCATCTCCTATAATTTAAACAGATAGCTCTGCCTTATTCTGCCCCTAAATCTCTGTGTGCTTGATGAATAGCTCTGCAATATGATATAGAGATTATTTTATCTTTTTTAAATTACTACTGGCTTTATCAACCTTTATGGCTGCAGTTGGGAAAACATGTGAAGCTGCAGAGCAGTCTCTCTCTTGCTGTGATTGTGTTGCACCTTTGATTTTTTTACTATCTTTACATAAATCCACAATAAATTTTTTTAAATGATGGTAGTGGTATTTTGAAAAGGATCAGATTAAAGAATGTACTGCTAGGAAGACATGTACTTCTTGGAGATTTTCATTAAACGAGGCTGAGGAAGCAGATACCCCTAACTTACCAAAATAAGATGTAGCTATTCTCTACTAGAAATACCTCCTGTATTCTCTTTCCTATATTTCTGGATGCCAGTTCAGGGTCACAGGTAGTAGTCGCTGTGCCACATACTGCAGTGGAATGTGAAAGGTACTTTTGTGTTTCTGAGTAATGGCTTTTTCTATATTGTTCCCACCAAGAACCATCTATTGATTGATCACTCTCAGCAAAACAATTATAAAGATTATTTCAAATTATCTCAAATGCAGCAAAGCACACTTAAAATGAAAAACACGAACTTCCTTCTATATCCATTATCTACTCCTTAAGGCAACCAGAAGTCTTCAAAGTGAGAGCTGCAGGCCACTGCTTGCAACTACACTATTCTTTAACTACAAGATCTTTGCAGGTGGACTTCTTTTTTTTCATGTGAAGGCTACCATTGGTAGCCACAATAGTTAAAGTTGCTTACATTTGCTGTTCTAATCCTCTGTTTTTATTCTTATAGTGATTGAACCTTGATCTTTCTAGATTATATTGTTCAAATGATGCCTTGCCTAAATTTAGTCATTCACACATACAAAAGTATGTAGAAAAGACACCAAGCTAAGTATTAATTTTTGTAATTTGGTTTTTAAACTGTTTCAACAGCTATGAGGCTGGAACAGAAAATAAGTCACATCCATAGAAGGAAATATCTTTATAGTTTTTATCTATAATATCATAACAGTACAACTGTCACTTCCTCATCACTCTTTAGGACTACCCAAAAAAGAAATATTTTGTGTTTCACAAGATTATTTAGGAGCATCCTGGTTTTTGCTGGGATAATATTAATTCTTTTCTTAGTAGCTGGTACAGTGCAGTGTTTAGACTGCTGAATTTAAATTAACAAAAAAAAACAGTAAATGAGGCACTCTTATGTAATCTGACCAATATACTTCCTTGTACAAGAACAGTCAGCTTTAGTAATTTGTTCAGACATTATAGTGAGCACGTATTTCTATTAAAAAAAATAGGGATTAATACTTTAATGTCATGGCAGGTTCTGTGGTGTATTTTGTGTTTTTTTTTGTTTGTTTGTTTGTTTTGGTTTGATTTGGTTTTTTTAATATTTCTTTGTATTAATGTATTTATAGCCATTAATATATAAAGACTTTTCTGCATAGTCTTCCGTCACTGCTCCAAACATGGAGAAAAGTAGTAACTAAGGACTCACAAACAGTTTTCCTCTGGTTCTGCAGGCTTCACCTCTTGCTGCTGACTTGTTCCAAGAGCAGATTTCATGTTTGGGCTGCCCAAGCTGCATGGAGCAGCCAGTGGCTCTGAGATAGAGACCTGCTTGCTGCTTGTCCTGCCTTCACCTCCTGTGCCAAGCAGGGACACACAGTGTGATGCAGACCCTCTGTGAGATCTCAGGTTTTGTTAGCTGGTACAGAGCAGTAAAAAAAATAATACTCCTCTACCGCCTTTCCTTCCAGCACAGGGGTACACCAGAGGCACCTGATACATAAGCCAAATACTTGCAGAAGATTAGAACATTTTCTTGCCACTGCAGAACATACATTATGTATACTTCATAATAGCTTGATTTACAGAATTGTAACAGCTGGCTCTTTACCCTCCACCTGTGATAACTAGACATTAGACAACATTGATGCTAGAGATTTGTTTTCACCTCCTCTAATTTCTTTAACTGAAGAATGCCAAGAAACTGGAAGTTTTTCTGTGGTTCGTCTATTCTCATTTATACTTAGAAAAAACAACTTGCATTTAACTTAATGTGTCAATTTTTCTGAAGGTCATGACTGCTATTGCTCACGTCTACCACCAGAAGGGTCTTTTTCAGGCAATGCTGAGCAAAGACTGCACTACTAGACTTGTTTGATGTGAAGACACAAGTGCTAGGAAACCACTTTTAGGTCTTCCTTTAGCAGAAGTGGATCAAAGAGAGAAGTTACCTGTGCCACAAGCTATTTTTGTTGTTTATTTTAAAGCTGCTCTTTTAGTGAGGAAAACATCTATGCATTCAGTGGCTAGCAGGGTACTCCAAGAGGCAGTATTTTCTCTTTTCTTTAAACTGGCTCAGTGCAGAGATTGAAGTCTGGAGCTGCCATTGGAATATGACAAGTTCTGGAGAGGGGATTTAAAACTCAGCTTGCATAATACATAACTCTAGTCTGAAAGTGACCTGGATGAGGCATGTTTACCTGAAGTAAAATAGCAATGTTAAAGATTTAATACTCATACTTGAAAGGACCTTATAATAGTGTAGCTTAGACAAATGTTTTTATAAAAATGCTGATACAAAGCCAAGAACGAGTGCTGCCAGAATTTAAAACTTGTTTAGTAATTCAAGTTTTATAAATTCTTCTTGCTGTACAGCATCAATCATAGAATAACCAGATAACCCCTACTTGCGGTCATATGTCGTTGTGCAAATCCCTCATTTTGTCTTTAGAATGACATCCTTCTTGGCAGTCCAAGTGATTTCTGTGGTAGATGTGCTAGCATAGCAATAAAGGAAAACCACTTCCGATGTTGGAAGCCTAGCTGTTCCACAGATATGTGTATACAGAATGAAGACACACTTCAAGTATGCACTACAAATTAATTATATCCTCTTTCTATAAATATGCAAATCCAAGACGAAAAACATCCACTAAATAGTCCCTCTTCTCAGGAAGGCCGAGAAGGTTTGATCTATGCAGGTGTTGTGGTTTAAGCTCTAACTCACGCAGTTTGCTCACCCACTCTCCTCTCTTTCTTCCCCCCAACTCCAGGGGGATAGAGAGGAGAATTGAAAGAATGCGACTTCCACAGGTTGAGATAAGAACATCCAGTAATTAAGGTATAACACAAACCACTACTGCTAACACCAATAATAAAAATTACAAGGGGAGAGAATACAACCGCTTACCACCTGATACCAAGCTCGACACAGCAGCGCACCCCCCTCTTCTGGCTCCCTGCCCTTAGTTTTTTCCATCCTGGGCATGACATGCTGTGGTATGGAATACCTCTTTGGTTAGTTTGGGTCAGATGTCCTGTCTCTGCTTCCTCCCAGCTTCCCCTCCTCCCTGGCAGAGCATGAGGCTCAGAAAGTCTTTGGCCAAACCAAGCATTCTAAGTCGTAACTAAAAACATCAGTGTTATCAGCTCTGTTCCCAGGCTGAAAGTCAAAAACACAGTGCTGCACCAGCTACTAAGAGAAAAATGACTGCTACTGCTGAATCCATGAAGGCAGGTATTTTAAGTTTTGAAGTCTTCAAACTATAAAGACTGAAAGTACTTTGTAGTTGCTACTTCTAGGAGGAAAAAAGGATTGCATTTAAACAGAATAACAATTATGTTTGCAATTAAATGCCTATCTTTTCCCTTAAGTTGTTTCTTTCCCTATTATTTCATTGAACTGTTATAACTGCATATATATAATTCTAATCAATCCAAGTAACATAGCAGGATGTGGCCACACTTGTATCATATTTCTAATGGTCTGTTACTGTCATTACTGATGTTGACACTGTGCAAAAAGCCCAACATTACATTAGTCTTTCTGCTGCTTTTGCCTGATGGGCTCATGGAAATGTAGCTGTCCCCTGTGATGACAGTGAGTCTTGTTCTTTAAAGTGTTACTGTCTTCCAGCTGACAGTGAGAGTGCTGGTATTTTTTCCTCTATTAAATGCTTCTCTCCCCAGGATGACTTTATTTTGGTTTTGTCTATGTCTGAATATCCTTTAGTTTCCTATTCCTCTTTTTTGGCTAATGCTGATGATTCTACCCTAGTAAGTTTAATATACAGATTCCATTGATAAACTCTTCATTCTCTCTTTCAGACAGTCTATAATGGCATGAGATATTTCTGCAAGAGCACTGCTGGTGGTTTTGTGTTTCTTGTATATCTAACTTCTAGGCATTTCTGTAGAATGCAGCCTTCTTTTTCCACATGACTGTGAATTTTTTTCAGGTCAGATATGGAGAAGTCTAATTTTGTTATAATATTATTTGTTTCTAATGTGTTATACGAGCATTGGATATTTGCTTAAATCATCAAGATACTGAAAAGAGACAGCTTTAAATAATTAATCTTGACAAATGTCAGTTCCTCAATTTTAAGACTGTGGCTTTCACTTGATTTTTTGCTTGTTTACAGGAATATTCAAGGGCAAATAAGGTTGTCCCCAATAACTTTAAGGTCATCTGGAAATTACATTCTTCCATTGATCTCAGTACTGCATGGGAAGACAGTTCTTAGAGTGGAAACTCAACACAATTAGGCACATTTATTTGGAAATTGGTAGTACGAAAACAAACTACATTCTTGGAGAACTGATGGAAGTCATGTACAGGAAATCAGAAAATAGCATTTGGATTTAAAAATTTCTATTTATCTTTCATTGTAGCACCATTTAAAGCATATTCCAATAATTGGTTAAAAGATGACAATCAACTAAATTGTTGCTATAAGGTCTGTCTATAAAGAAAAAGTTCAAGCTTCTAGCGGAATCAATACAAAAGGAAAAGAAAAACAATTATGTCCAAATGCCATCAGTGCTCATAGAAATCTGATCTGACTCTACCATTTCCCATTGAAAAATTCTCTTCTCAAGGGAAGTGGGATAAAATGTAAAATGCTTTATCTTGCTACTTTGACTTTTACTTAAAATTGAGTTTCCATGTTCAGTAAGTGTCAGAA
Source organism: Psilopsiagon aymara (assembly GCA_024733675.1). Classification (NCBI taxonomy): domain Eukaryota; kingdom Metazoa; phylum Chordata; class Aves; order Psittaciformes; family Psittacidae; genus Psilopsiagon; species Psilopsiagon aymara. Next base: position 31,678 of record JANRGW010032666.1, on the reverse strand, counting down.
ACAGTTTTCAAAGTCAGTGTTAACAAAGGTCATAGAATCATAGAATCATAGAACAGTTAGGGTTGGAAAGGACCTTAAGATCATCTAGCTCCAAACCCCCCTGCCATGGGCAGGGACACCTCACACTAAACCATATCACCCAAGGCTATGTCCAGCCCGGCCTTGAACACCACCAGCGATGGAGCATTCACAACTTCCCT